>JAUZST010079120.1:0-20798 GCA_034779995.1 Parotocinclus haroldoi | reverse complement strand
AGTCTTGGTTCCTCCCAAGGTTTCTTCCTACCATTTTGAGGAGTTTTTCCTTGCCACTGTCGCCCTGGGCTTGCTCAACTTGGAATTGTTCTTTTAGATAATTGTATTACTGTAAAGCTGCTTTGAGACGATGCTACGTTGTAAAAAGCGCTTTATAAATAAAATTGAATTGAATTGAATTGATGGTCTTTCCAGGTTATGCCGAATTTATCCTCCGTCTATATGAATTTCCTTCGCACAATGATTTCAACCAACCGACTGTGTGAGCACATTTACGTTTCAGTCATTTATCCAGAGCGACTTACAACTTATACAGTCTTACAGTCCAAGCAATCGTGGGTCCCGATGAAAGGCATGCAAATTACTGGGTCCACACAGGCAGAATCCAAGTTCGGGGGTTGAATGCGGAACCTCCGGAGCTGTGAGGCACCGTACTCGGAGTAGTGTTCCGTTTGCAAGTCGAAAAGTTAACGCTAATACTGCACATGTCAACTTCTTGAGCGTGCAACCAATAAGCTTTCAAACATCCCAGATCGCCTCCTGCCTCCCCAGCAATTGGCCCGTAAACAGGTGTGAATGGCGTGGGGGAAGTTTCGATTTCCCACTGCGCTGCTGAGAGGAGCGCACGGATAAGTGTGTTATTTATTTATTTATTTTTTTTACATTTGCAGCACTTAACAGACAACCTTATCCAGAGGGACTCTCGTCTGATCCAATCTTACATTGTGTAGTCCAAGAGAATCCTGGCAGCCTTGGGAGTGCAATACTGGACTGCATGCCAGCGATGGTCGTATTCTGAATTGCCCATCCAGTAAAAGGAAGGAAAAGAAAACACTGACAGCACGAAACAAATCCGTCAGTTATGGCTCTATATGTTCAGCATATCCAATACACAAACAATTTGGAACAGGAAGCTCAGTAGGTTTTGTGCCGTGTTATTCAGTAAATTTGGCAAACTGTTCTGTGCTGAATCTCCTCCTAGGAGCACAGGGCAGCAGGTGCAAACGGACGTGTCGAGGCGAATCCTGTAACAGTGGCGTAACATGAATCGATCCTGGCTCTCTAACGCATGAAAACTAAAAAGGTGAAAAAGGGCGTGACACTGAGTCGCATTCCAAAGGGTGAAATGCATAAATAACCGAAGTGTCCGCCAGGGGGCTGCCCTTTAAGGCGGGATATGGGGTTCGGGGCCGATAACGACCCTATAGCGGCATGTGGCAGCCAGGGTCCGGATTCGACCCCTCTGGCTACGGACCCAGGATGCGAGCTTCACGAGCCGTGGGTTCGGGTTCAGCCCCTAACAGCCGCGACTCCCGGCCGGCATCAGCTGCCGGGGAAAGAGGCGCCGGAGTCCATACAGGACTGTGGGCGAACGTGCCAAAAGATCGATGAGGTGCCGATTTGGGACGCCTCCCAAATTGAGAGGCACGGGGTGGACTCCGAAACACGAAAGGGCGAGCCGCAGCTCACACGCTCTTGTAGCGCGAGAAAGTGTGCCGATTTGGGATGCTCCCCAAATCGAGAGGCGCAGAGGCGTTTCCGGTGCGCCAGAGGGCGAGCGTGAGCTCGAGCGTGCAGTAGCGCACGAAGAAGAGGAGCTGGGGCTCAAATGGAGGAGCGCAGCCGGCTGAAGTGAGGCTCGAGAAGAGCTGAGCTGGGACGGAACGGGGAAACCTGGATCTTTGCCTAAAAAGGTTAAATACCTCCGAGGTTTCCCTCGTACACATCCTTCAGCTCTAAACGCCCCCGGATGTTACCGACTGAACGTTAAGATGGAACTAACGTGCAGCGTATCTAGGCATTTGCGCACCAGTGGTCGGGCAGCGAGTTCATAGTGGAGTGAAACGACCTGGCAATGAACACTGCTAAAACTCCCACTTAAGTAGAGGGAGACACAGGTGCTCGTCATCAGGTCGTTAAGCAGACACTGGTTATAAGCTCTGTAGCAGCACTGCGAGGGAAAAGGTAGAAACCTTAACAGATCCAGTGTTCAGTGCAACCTATTCAGCCACTGCTGCTTTCATGTTTGTACGCTTTTTGTATTATGAACCTGTTAGCAGCAGTTGCGGCTGACATAACGTCCTCCACATTCTCATGAAACAGGTTGCCAGCTCTGAAAACGTCCCGCTTTCACTGTTAGCTCATCATAATAGGGATACATTTTCGATTTGTGCTCCATGGTCCATTGTGTTACTAAGCATTTGTCATTATTTATAGCATTTTTTGTTAATCATCTGCGGTGTTGGTGTCTTTGGCTTCTTGCTGCAAACTGTAAGCCAAATCTTTTGTGGCATTTTTGTGAGGAGTCCGTCGCTTTACTACCCCCCTAATTGAATTCACCGTCCCATAGCATGGCTCAACCCAAACAGACAGAGAAAGAGTGAGAACGCGCTCCATATGTTTGTCTTTGTCTCCATTTGCAGTCGCGCTCAACAATTCATTTGTGGCATGTTCCAGCCGAGATGCTCAGATATAGCTTCACGGGCATCATCGCTAAAACTGTGACACTAAATTGACACCCTTTGGCATTCAGTCATGCTGCTTGGGCTATTTGAATATGCCGCTGGTGAGCCTTTCTCGTTATTTTCCCAATCGGCATTGCTTTGATTCACGCTGAAAAGCGTGTGCGGTAAGTCAGGGACCAGTAGCAGGTGCTGGCATCGTGCAGAATCAGAACAGGTTTTGATATATAAGCAGAGTAAAAGCAAAAATAGAAGGTAATATGTCAACGAGTCCCAGGTGATCACTGTCTTCCAGCTGCTGCTATCAAACCTGTTCCTCCACATCCTCCATGCTTCCTCTTTCTGGCTTACGGGGGTGGTCTTAGCCCACCAATTAGAGCTGTTTGCATTGCCATATGAGCCCTGGGTGTTTAGAAGGGATGGCACCATATGGATCACTTTACTGGCTGCTTCTACACTGTTTCAGTCTAGTATAATTAGTCAGATTTAATTGGCACAAACAGGTTAATATCCAGATCCAGATCCCAGTTTGGACGCTGCACTCGCAGTTTTATTAATCTCGGTGATGAATCAGATTAGCGCAGAGACACATTACACCTGGCCAAGACTAATAGGAATGTGAGCGGGTTTTTAACACGGGTGCCTAAAGATCGTCTTTTTATAAAAGCAGGTTAAAAGATGTGGAAAAGTCTTCGTTTTTACCCCGAACAATTTTGAACTTGAAAGTGAATACCGATACTGAATGCGGGTCGTCTTGAATATCATCATCCCTCATCAAATGATTTGTTTGTTGCTGTTTTTCCTCAGTGTACGGGCGTTCATGCTAAAAATAAAGAGAACTCGGCTGAAGGAATTAAACCAAAAATATTACACTTGGAGGTTATTTACTGAGGAGAAATGATCCAGTTTTACATACGCGAGTGAAAAAAAGATCTGATTTCGCTGTCTAGTGTAACCCGTTTGTAGCTGTTGATAAGTCCTTCACAGTCATTTAAACGATTTCTCGGGTTTTCTCTATCGACCTTTAGGGCTTATGTAAAAACCCGATGTCTTAAGTCATATGTATGCAGAAATCTGAGAGCTCTAGAGTTCACAAACTTTCGAACCCCACTGTAAAGAAAAAAAACAGAAAGAAACATCGGATTAGGATAATATTGTACAGACCCTTGCTGAAAATGGCGTCTTGGTCTAATTGTGTTGCGACACAGCTTTTGTCTGATATCTGCCAAATTGTTCTGAGAAAACCCCAATCAATGATCTTTTGGATTGTGGCCAGATTGCCTAAAAAGGGCAACCGAACAGCATCCATCACGTCTCATGTCATGAGAGCTCTCTGTAAGAACAGCACACCTGAACGAATTATCGTCATGATCACTGTTTGCAGACGCATTCTTTACCTCTGTCAACATGTAGAAAGGAGATAAGAACACGAAGGAGAGAGTTGTAATCTTGTTTCCTTCTCTGGGAGGACTTTGGGGAGCATTTTGGCTATGAAAGACGTAGCATGTGGGGTGAGGGGTGTTTCCTGTAGTACGCATGGTAGGTGAGGCACGGCTCAGAGGTACATGGCGTTTGCAGTCCCAGCGATGTTGCGAGAACAGAAGGCTCACCTACTGTATGTTTTCTTCTTCTCTGCTTAATATAAGAAGTCTAAGAAGAAGAAGAAGAAGAACCCAATTTACCGTCAGCCATGGGACCGGGGTCACATGATGGCAGTTTGCCAGTACTGATTCCATCAGAGACATGGAGCCGAAATGAGGCAGATGAAGACATACTGGCATGCTGCATACAAGGCATCGTGCATGAATCAGATGCAGAAAATGACACTGATCCAGATGTTGAGTCTCTTAAGCCTGGTTTCCTTATCTGATGTCCTTATCTTGACTGCTTCTGCATTGGCCTTTATGGATTATTCATTCAGTTTTGATGATAGTTTTAGCATGGAGAGTAAAGAGAGTAAAATGAACCCGTATTTTGACATCCCATGCAGTGAGTTGTGAGTTGTTATGTAACTCCAAAAAGGTGTATCGGGGCAATTGGAATGCACCAGTGCAGGTTGACTGTTGTTGAACCAGTGAGATGAGAGGCACTGGATGCGAAGGACAAGCTAAAACATAAACCATTTGATGCTCAGTTGAACGAACACGGTGGGATTCGCCTCAAATGGAATTCCCATACGATCCAGCAGATATCGAACGATTGTTGTGTCCAGCGTGGCATTGTCCTTCGTAATCTCAACTAACTTTAGCATAAGCTTAATCTCAACTGAAAATATTTGTTGTCCAGTAAAATCGGGCGAACTCAAAGAAAATCGCATCTCGGCTTCTAATTCACTCACATGAAGGGGCAACTTAGGGATGCCAGGTGAACTCTATTGGTTCATTCTGACCATAGGACGTGCTGGACGCTGGTAAGAAGAAGCATGCATGTTATTGTGCGTGTGTTTGTGGAAGGTTGACAGGGCTGACTGCGTGAGGAATTCGGCTTTCAGGAACTGGCATCAAAGGATATAGGAGAAACCCCCAATAAGAGCACATGGTGTTTTCTAAAACGGGGAAAAGCGAGAGATGAAATTCAAATAAAAGTGCCGAGGAGGAGTACTAAGAGGATGAGCGTATCCACCGTTTAATAACAGAGGAGCTAGGCATTGAGAGCAACGAAAGTCCTACGGCTTTTCTTTGTTAAGCCCCCATGGCACATGGCTCAAGGCTGTGTTTGTATATGCTGAGTGTTTCAGTGTCAGCAGCAGCGCCGTGGGCGTCAGGTTCATGCCGAGCCATTTGAGCGAGCGTGATGAGGAGGGCTGTTTAGAGGGCACTCACGCTCCCTCTAACAACCTTTAATCTGCAATGAAGAGGCCTGCTTGTTCAGCGCCACCTCAGTAGAGTAAGGTTTTTCCATTTCCACAAAGCGTACAGTGTGTGTGTGTGTGTGTGTGTGTGAATGAAAGAGGTTTAATATGGCTTCTTATGTAGGAAGGCAGAAAGAAATCCTTTTCTGTGAATGTGTGCGTTGTTGGGCGTTCTCCTAAACGGGCAGGGTTGCGTTACAGTACATGAACCTAATTTGTTTATATTGTTGGCCACCGTAGCTTTAGATTCAATACAAACACTGGGCACAAGTGTGCCCTAGGGGAGATGTGGGAGCACAACAAACAAAGCACTTATTGGAAACCCACACAGATATAGCAACTTGAGAAGCTTTGCACCGACGGTACCCACGTGCTGGGTTCGTTGGAGACTAAGTGAGACAAGTGAGTTGATTGCTAGTCAGAAACCGAACCTATCACCTGCCATTCGATCAGTTTATTTTTATATAAAATATACTCACACTTTAACATCCATCCTTCCTTCTGTGAGGTCACAGTTCTACCCACCGAGCCACCCACGTCTTATGTTACCGTCCTGTGTTAAAACTCTAAAGCTTGTTGAACTGCATACCATAAAACTCCATAAGACAAAAAAAAAAGCCGTTTCCCAAGCCTTCAAGTCTCCCTGAGCCAACACCCTTGATTAGACTGATGATATATTGGTAAAAAGTGGTTTCAAGAAGGCGTCCATAGGGATGGGGATGAAGTAACACACCGTGCCAGCCAGGGCTAAACTAATTTATCATCTTTTTCATGCCAGTGACCCAGCCCTAATAAGCACTCAGGCATTCAGTTTAATTGGCCATTACTAAACAGAGAACATGAATACAGTGTGTACACAGAGCGCCGATCATAATTAGGCTCAGCATCCAAGTGACAGCAGGGATCAGCATCACAAGGCTTTTTGGCTATAATGAGAGTTCCTTCTTGTCGATAGTATATACCGGTTAATAAGCATATAGCTTAGAAGCTGCTCTGGTATTTGTGTCATCTTTGTTGTTGCTCCGGTTTGATAATGCCTCTTCCTTCCTGTACATCTGAGGTCGAAACGAGGCAACCGTTCCTTTATCCGGCTACGAAACAGACGTTTTTGAGATCCTCAGAAATGACAGCGGAGCTAGCCTTTATTTCGAGGTCTGTTAAATCTGACGTTGTGTCAGTGCTTGGCTGTTTCCTGTGTAGGAGTGGCTTTGGCTGTGCTCTGCAGGGCAGGTCTTTGATAGCACTGGAGAAAAAGAAGAAGGATGACTATGGATGTTGCTGAGGAACTGGAGCACGGTGTTGATGCATTACTCTCCATGTGGGTCAGATGTAACGATATTTGTCTCCCTCTGGACGGAAGGTAGATTGGAAGGAAGGTCGAGAAGCAAGGGAAGCTACAGGGTTGGCTTTCGGGACTGGATTAAGATGCCTTAGCTTGAAAATTGATTTCGATCTAATTTAATTGATCTCTTTTTTTTTCAAAGCCTCTGACTTTTGGATGCCGAACCCTATGCAGAAGTGCATTTTTTCAAAACTGGGTAGTGATGTGTTGTTTGAACAGGCATCTATTAGTAGACTTATTTCTTGGTGCAGAGAATGCAAACTGATCAGATTAATGACTCAGACAGTTCTAGGCGAATGGCGTTCTGAAACGTATAACAATCAATCTAGTATTCGGGCACATACCGGCTAATAATGGGTCATTATGTTTGGTCTTTGGGCAGCACGGGAGCTCTGTGGCTGGCACTGGATCACATCGATGAAAGACAGAAATGTGTGCAGATCGACGATCCATCAAGTGACCGAGAATCAGCCACGACCGTACGCCTAATCCATCCATCCATCCAAGTTTAGTCTATAAATCTGATGTAACGCTACAAGCACCCAAACTTAACCGCTGATAATGTCAGGAGGAAATAAGTAGTTCAGTCCTGTCTAAAAGCTCAGGGATTTCCTGATTGAACCTTCAGGAACTGTGGTAGCCCAGCGGTTAAAGGACCGGAAAGTACAGGGTTCAAATCCCACCTTTATCTAGATATCTATAAAAATCTGAATATATTCTGTTTAAAATAATAGAGAGAGAATATACTACAGTTGTGTGTCGCTATAGTCCGTACTGCTGGTTATGGTAACCGTTATCCTATTCGGGTCACTGTTAAGTATTTGACTAAGAAACACTTTATTAAGTATTTATTAAATAACCAGCAGGCCAATTTAAATATATGCAGATCCCTTTAGTCTCAGTCGGCTGTCCCTTTGACGTTTGCGGATAGCGTTAGCCGTGGCAAAGGGAATAAATGCAATCAGAACTGTTTTCCCTGATTAAATACGTAATTAAATATGTAATTGATTCAATGGGAGCCATGTTACTGTTTGCTTCCCGTCTGCTTGCCCCGTAGGGTCTAAACTAAGCAAAAAGCTAGATCCTAATTCCGAAGGCAGTAAATGACTAGATTTGACATTTTACCGTGTATGTAGCTCTTTTTTTCCTGTTTCTGCTCGTAATTTAATGTCACCTCATCCCTGTACGGCAATGGACGGCTTTTATGTGTCTCTAATTATAGCAGGTTGTTGATTCAAACTGATTTGTGGGCAAATAAAGATTGTGATGGGTATTACAAAGTGGGGAATAATCCAGCAGATTGCCTAGCAGATAGACTCCAGCGGGTCCCTTTGGCTTTGCTGTACTGTGCGTGTGAGAAGCCCATGGCAACAGTGGAAGAATTTATGCTTCTAGGTTTTAGTGGTGCACAGTGGCCGTGCCTGAGTACACAGTGAGATACGAGGCAGTACTGCTTTCAGGAACAACTTGCCTTATGATTTCATACACCCAGCTAAGCACGGTTGCACTTCGGAGCCTTGTCCACAAAAACAGTGATAATCAGATGGAAAATGAGAAGGGGAGAGGAGTGAAAACACCCTAAATTAGCCCTTCGTTCTGAGCCAAGCGTTTTCACAGTAGAAAACGGGACCGGAAGAAAAAAGCTCCCTAAACGTAAAACAGGGTCAAAACTGCAACATGCTCTGCTTTTGGTAAAATAAACATTACCAGGATTGTTTCTCAGTTCTGATCTTTCACCGTTTATAGGCCCCCTATGCTAGCTAACCGTTATGAAGGCTTTAAATCGGTAGTGAAAACGCGTTTAATGATTTCTGATTTAGCGTCGCCCCGATACTGACAAAATGCGACGCAATTACTTTATTGAAATCCGTACGTGCAGATTCCAAATTTGTATTTTTTTTTTCATTTTGGTTTTGAAATTAAAGGTTTAACAAGGTCATAAAGTAATTTATATTTATAATTATATACTTTTAGACCACATCATATTGTTTTTGTAGTCTAACTATAAGATTTACTGAACTGGGCAGTATATTGGCTTTAAGTATATTTTTAATGCTGATTTTCCTACATCGGTTCTCAATGGCGTTCAGTCGTAACAACTTAAAGATGCACCGTTTAGATATTTTTTCCATATTATATATAAGCCGAGTTCTGACCTGGAGCAAAAGGAAATCTAAAATAATGTGGATGCAGACAGAAAAAGGCATTTCCACATCATGAACCTTTACATTCAATTATAAACACGTACTAACAAAGGAAAGGAGAGCCATGCTGGACCAATGTGAGTTTTGATCTTTTCTAGGGACCATGAATCATTTTCCAGTGTCTTAACGATGATACACACTCGTATGGAGATTCAAAGGAGTCACTGGAGTCAAGGCATGTTTTTTTTTTTTTTTACACATCACGTAGATGAAAAAAAAATAAACACTACTAAAATGTACCCGGCTTGCCTCGACCACTATGACGTGTTAAATGGCAGCAATTGGCCGAATTTTCCGGCTTGTTTGCGTGTCAGGTTAATTGGTGTCTCTAAAGTGGCCCTTAGTGTGTGACTGTGTGCATGACCGAATTGGCCTTTGGTTTTCATCCCTATCTACTTTGAAGCTGAAGTGTTTTCATACTGCACTGCTGAACTTCTGCTTACTTTGCTAATTCATGTGATATTAATAGAGTATTAATGCTCGTTACTGAGTATTGTACCGCTTCACAATGTTCAGTATCAATATATATATCTATATCTCTATATTTTGGACAACACGATTCTTGTTAATGATCAGAATAACTTATGAACGTACTGGACCAGTACCATCGAAGAAGAGAAATTAGCTATTTTGCTAATGTCGCATAAGCTAACAGCATTTTAACAAAACATCTGGTAAGACTGTAGGAACGGAGATTAAGGTTTAGGTTTTGGCTTTTAGCAGCAAAGTGTAGTTAAAATCGTGACCAAATCACCAAAGCACATTAATATGCAGAATCAGGTGGAGATTTAATGACCATTTCCTGCAGGTTTGGGGCTTAATTCCTAAACAGACATGCTACTTTAGTCAAGATGTATCCTTCGGTAATCCAAGATAATCTTATATAATCTTAAAAGGCCAATCCCAAATCGAGCAAGCCTAGGGCGACAGTGGCAAGGCAAAACTCCCTGAGAGTAGAAGGAAGAAACCTTGGGAGGAACCAATACTCAAAAAGCGACCCGCCCTCCATGGGTGGCCTTAGACGTTAATTGAATAAATACTTAAAAGTATATTAAAGTCTTAGTCAATTAAGCAAATCGTGTAATTTAAATCAATAATAATATTTAAGTTACTAAATAGATTTTAAAACAAAATCAGTGGGAGGTCTTTGGAGGCCCATCGTCTCTTAGTGACTGAATGATGGAGGGAGTTCCTGCACTCTGGTGGGACCGGGTTGCAGCATGTCAAAGAGAAGTCATAACGATCGCTAGCAAAAGATAAATAAAACAAAAAGATCCGAAAAAGATTGTAAAATTCGGTCTAGTTCGGACAGTTTATTAGTCTGTAAACTCCAGTGTAGGCTTTTGTTTGCACAGACATGCTTTGTTTGTTTTGACATTGCTGCATTAGGATGAACTTTTTAGCATTACAAAGATGTGAGTCAGCGCTGGAGTCAGTGACCACATCGGCGTCCAGGGGCTTGTCTGTCGATTTGAAAAGAGGCAAAGGTGGGATTTAAACCCTGGATCATCTGGTCCGTAGTCCAGTAATTTAGCGTTTACGGCATTTAGCATACACCCTTATCCAGAGTGAGTTACAACTTATACAAGCAAGTCTTATACAAGCAGTTGTGTATTTGAGGTCCAGAGTCCAGTACCTTAAGCGCTAGGCTACCACAGTCCGGGACAAATTCCGTCGTAAGTCGACGCAGACTTCAATCCCAAGGTGGAGCGGCCTGGGTCCTTCCTGTGTGTGTGTCTGTGTGGGTTCACTCTGGGTATTCTGGGTAGTCAGCCATCTAGGGCTGGTCCTGCCCTCGCGCCCAGAGTTGCCGGGAGGGCACGCGCTGGCCGGACGACCCCATGTGGATTAAGCGGAAGATAATGGATGGATGAATGAACGATGAACGAATGTTGGTCATTAAAGAGTACTTACCTGTAATATATATTTTCTATTTATCTGAATATTCACGGTCCGAACCATTTCTGGAACAAAATACAGTCTCTACACTATTCTCTATGCGGTACGTCGTGCTCGTGTAGATGAACTAGATTATTTATAGATTCTTTTTTGCGTACATATGACCCTGGGTAACTAAAAAAAAAAAATAATTCAGGGCAATAGAGTTAGCCGAAGCCCTAAAAGACGAACGAGATTTTAATTCGGCAAATTCAAGATGAGAAATTTGTGCTATGCCAGCAACCTTGTGTTTTCTGCGCGCGAGGGTGCAAATGGCTGTACCTATTTTTAGCTAGGTGCAAATAGACACTCATTACTCTGGTAACAGGAGAACAAACAGCTCAGACTATTCCCAAAGCATAACGAGCGCTAGCTTGTTTACTGTGGATATTTAGTTTGACAAATATTTTGTTACAGTACTGTACAACGGTGGAAACACGGCTCTAATTTCAATTAGTGTGCAGCTGTCGTGTCCTTTGTTCCTGCATTGTTGTGCAACTGCTGTACTGTTATGGGGGGATTTAATGAGACGAGTGTTAGCAGCACCTTAGCAGAGAATTGGAGAAGCGTGGCCCAGAAGTTGAAGATTAGCCCTGTTGTGTGGTGAGGGTCGGAGCACAGATTTAAGATCACAGTTCCGGCTTGTTGTTACAGTACATGGCTTTGTCACAACAGGCCAGCATGACCTCTTTATGTGGCAAGTCATTCCTGTCACTTTTATTTTACTAAGCAGAGCCTGACTGTGGTAATGCTTAGCTATTTCCTCTTGCTGAACTCTTGAGCCATTCAGTGCCCTCTAATTTAGGACCAAGACGCAGTGCTGGCGTTTACCATAACATTATGTAGCCAGGAAACTGCTGTCTGTATATCAGGATGAGTAAAGGTGACACTCGAGGTGACACTCTTGTGCATCAGAGATCTTGAGACACCGCAGCTCAGCCCTGCTACATGCTACATGCTACATGCTACATTTATGTCCTTCAGTCTGTTCAAGTCCAGCAGTCTTTCCGTCCAGGCACTTATGGGTTCTTTGCTAAATTAACTTGCGCGTTGATTCTGTTTTTTTCCCAATGATAAAACCTTTACACTTTTTATGCACTGTAATCAACCTACTGGACTGAAAAAGTTCAAAAGATTTGGTCATGTGGCAACCGCAGACCTTTCCTCCACCTTATGGAACACTCAGGGCATGCAACCCTCCTCGTGGCCACTCTGGCCTGCGCTCACGTTGTGCTTAAATGTTCTGGACCCGAGCACGCTTAGGCCGTCGTGGTCCTGCTGTCCAGGTGGGGTAAAATAGTGCAGGCGTACTTACTTTGCGGTGTAATTTCGGCCAGGCCGACACACAGAACTCTCGTAGAACTCCCTTCCACATTTATTGGCTGTGCAATGCTGCGATTTTCACCTGTTGTGCTGCACATACGAGAGAATTTTTTCCGATGTACAGCTTGAACTTTAAGGGTGGCAGCGAACCAGGCTGGTGCCACGAAACCTCTGCTAATTATTTCGGACAGACCTTGCTTTGCCACAGGCAGGGCTTGAACTAGAGAACTGATTCCCAATTCTAAGCCTCTGATTCCGACGACAGCGCTTCAAGGCTGTTTAGAGACAAGTTAGAGACATTCAGTAACCAAACGGACACAGGGACGACCTGCAGACTCTGTATAGGCCCTAAACATGGGCCGAGGTTGGGATAGAACTGGGGAACCCTCCTTATCAATGTGCTGCCATGTTATTGTGCCGTAATCGTCCTGCCTCTCCACTTAATGCATGCAGTTCCATAAAAATACGCAATGTAAAGCCAGTTCTGCCTACTGCAGAATCAGAGAGTTTCTTCTGCTTATTAATACAATGACAAATGACAAAGATGTTCCAATAAATGCACACTTACCCTGGGGCCGTCAAAACAAAAACACCGTTATTTGCCTATCTTATATATTTAACTAACTGTCTTAACTTTATTATAGGATCTCCACACAAGCCAGAACTTCTAAAAGGAGCTAGCTGACGCTTAGATTTTTTTCTGTGCCATGATTTTTTTGTCGTCATCATAGAAAAAATACGCAACTGAATCAAAAGTGCTTGACTGGTGACCCCTAAGGGGTAACCTTAACCGTGCGTGTGATGGAGTTCAGCTTGTTCAGCAACGCCGTGGATTTTTGCGAGACCAAAGGTTTATAATAATAAGACTTGCTTTTTTTTGGTTGTCTCTGATGTCAGAGTGATTAATGGCTTTTCTCTTTGCACTCTGCATGCTACGGCTCTACAAACACTAATATATTTATCTCTCCTCTGTGAAGAACAACAACCGATGTTCGTTTCAAAAACCTCCTTTTAAGTACTATTTCTGTCCAGATTCCAGCCATTGCTTTATCCAGGATTCGACCTTTTGACTGACGGTTAGGAGCTTTAGCTATGGAACTTTCCCTCCTGGAAAATGGATTCGCCAAACTCAAGCGTCTCAAAAATTCCCTCTGACCCTGTATTCTAAAAAAACTTTACACGTAATGGGTGATAGCATTTGCTATATCACTGACAACGTGGAACGTTCCTGCGATGAGCCAACTGCTGCGTGTAAAAGTGTGTTTTGTACAACATAGGCTCAAAAGGTGACATTACGGTAGGGCTAAGCTGAATTAAAAAAAAAGACTAATAAGCAACGAAACATCAGTCAGCCTCTTGTTTTTCTCCAGTCGTTAGCAGGCTACAGTTTCGACCGTTTCACCCTTGCCTAATTGAATTCTTGTGTATCTGAATGAGAGAGTTTAATATGGTTTGTCGGTGACTCCACCCCAGCACGAGCACTGCAAATCGATAATCAAACATTTGTTTTCCTCTGCTTCACAGAGCATAGCTTTGGAGGGGGTTGGGATGAAAAAAAAATGTTAAATTATCGCTATATATCAAATGCAACATCGCAAAGATCGGGCGATTAAGTGGAAAAAGTCTGTTGCAGAAATAAAATGCGATTCTTTCTAGGTAAACGTCATTTAAACAAATCAAACAAGTTACATAGAAGAACTGTGGAAGGTCCTCCACGATGCTTGGGAAGGAAAAAAAATGTTACCAGCCACTTTCCTTCAAAAGCTGTAAGAAAACAGACAAAACTTGGCATTGTGCTGGTCAGCACCTTTCTAAGCGCATCGCTGTCCCTCTGGGGTTTTGCCTATTTTTTGCTGGGGAGTTCCGTAACCTGGTGGTGTGCTTACCTTGCAAAGGTTTTTTACAAACCGGAGAAGTAAGAAGCTAAGCAGAGCAGCTGTGTACAAACAGGGAACTGTGATTAGCAATGCTCTGGAGTGACACCGCAGGCTTGGAGTGCTAAGCCGTTTCAGCCGTAGTCACCACCCAAAACACCTTAAAACGCTGTGTGTGAAACTGAACCTAATCGCACAGTTTAAACGCCTCTCATTTCTGTCCGTTTCAGGGCAGAGCGTGGCTGATTACATATTCTGTGTCATTTTTTTAATGTTTACAAAATCAGGTCTAAATCAGTCAGGAGACGTGTAGCTGCTGTGTGGCCCGTTTTGGATTGGGGTTCCATTGGATTCGTTACATCTATAACACGAACTACCAGTGAGGTATTCTACCATTCTCACCGTTAGCTTTATGTCTTACTGCAGGGGCGTCATCAGAGCCGCTTTACTGGGGCAAATGTTGCCGTGCCACACTAAAATAAGTCCAGGGAAAAAGGGCGTTTTCATCCCGGATTGCTGAGTAGAAATGCAGGACACTACCTTTCTCACAGAGCTTCAGATCCTTTTTATTTCGTACGCTCGCATGTTTTTCGCATGGAGCAATGGACATCCTCAAATATTCAGCCTGTCAAAAGTACACACTAGACCTTTAAAGCGAAGCCATTTATTAAACAAGCAAAAGTCATCCGTTACGCTGAATGAATCGAATGACTTAAAATACTTTTTAGTGTTCATTTGTCCCGTTTTGTCTTATGTCACCTAATCTATTTAGTGTTTAACAAGCTTAGTTTAATGCATATATATCTATACCTATATATATATATATATATATATACATATATATACACTGTCGTTGATGGTTTCTCCTTTTCCATATACACTTACATGAGACTGGTGGAAGATTTGGAACGCCGACAAAACAGTACCTGTCTTCACACACTGAATTGTTTATCAGTGTAGGGACAAGGCTATCTTTAGGGTCAGCTCTAATTGCAAGGCCTTCATAGGTGTATTTTCTTTTGGCCTGTAACTTGCCAGTCTATCTCCATGGCAGCGGGAGTAGAAGGAGGGATAAAGTGACAGGACAACGCATCCAGAAAACAACACCCTTTTCTCTTGTTTTCTCTTGAGAGTCACATGAAAGTTTGACGAGAAGTTGACACATGAGAGGGAGTAGTATGTGCCGGCATTGTCCACTACCTGTCAGGACGATCAATTATCTGTGCTGCAATACTGAATGTAGTGTGTGTGTGTGTGTGTGTGTGTGTGTGTGTGTGTGTGTGTGTGTGTGTGGGCACAGGTACACCCGGCAGTCCATAACATTAAAACCACAGACAGGAGATGCGAATCATAGTGTGGGACAAGACGAAGAGTCCGTGGTGTTTTCCTGTTCTCTAAAATCTTGTTCTTTGATTGATCGGTGGGACATGCTGGACAAACAAGTCTGATCTATGGATGCCACATGGACGCTTTCTTTGTTAGAGAAAGCTTCAGGAATCTCTCTCTCTTTCTCTCTCTCTCTCTCTCTGCCTTAATGAAAATGAAATCATCCTCCACTTATTATTATCCCTAATTGCAGTATTGATTAGGGATCGGTAGTATATCACAGTATTGATTAGGCATATGCCCTGTATCGCAGTGATGTTAACGCACAGAACGCTCAGCCAGGGCTGGTTGTTACATCGCTCTCCTGCCGGTAGGAACACTAAGGAGATACAGGAACAGTAAAACTTGGACTTTACTGTCGCTCCGTTTGTCTGTTTTTTTCCCCCACGTTTTTAGCACAAAGAGCTGTTGTGTACATGGCTACCAGTATACATATTTATCCCCAATCGAGCATTTACGGGACCAGCTAGATCAGGAGGAGGATCTACAGGCCCACCTGTGAGCAAACGTGTCATAGAGGAATTTCTAGCAGTCAGCGATCTATCCCCAGTAGACACCCTACTCAAAAGTAGCTGCTGAGAGCCTTGTTATAGGGCACTGGAGAAAGCACTTTTACACCGTCTTGTGGCGAGACCCAACGATGAATCAGATCCCACCTCTAATCGTTTGCATATCTGCCCGAGATGGGACTGCCTGCCTGGTTTCGCAGCAATACCACATTTCTTACGTCATCCGTCTGAAATGGGAATGAAAACGAAGATAGTGACTCACTCCGGGACACTTTTAGTACCTGTTGAGTCTGGAAAGGAACTGGGAGAGAGACCTGGGAGCTCTAGAGCTGTTAGGCCACAGTGCCAACCAGCGGTGCCACCATGCTGCCCGGTGTCTTATAAAATATAAACATTTACAAAACAAAAAACAAAACCATTTACAGTAGATCTTTTTACATGTGGTCACAGCTCATATTATTGTACAACAACATATACAGGCTCAACTAATGCAAATGATACACGCACACACACACACACACACACACACACACACACACACAGACACACACACACACACACAGTAACACAACTGAGATGTAATCAAAGCTAGGCAGATACTTTAAATGGGTTTCTATTCATTTTAAAAGGATGCCACACAAAAATATTTGGTTCATGGGCAGGAAAATTAGTAAACAAGCGTGCCATGGACCATAACACAACATAACATAACATAACATAACATAACATAACCCGACAAAATATAACCCAACGAGTTTAGCCCAGTATGCTGTAGTGGATATACAAAGTAGAACAGGATATATATATATATATATGGTGGATTAAATAGGCATGAAGACGGTCCTGTTATTGCTGAGGCTGCACTTTTCCGGTCGCCTTAGATTAGCTATGGCTAATCCCTACTTCTCCTGCTTAGATAAATTCTGCGTTAGAGAAACAGAGATGTAAATTCTTGTTAGGCTCAAGTGCCGAGCTCTGTAAGCTGTTCTTTGTTGTTACGCCTCTTTAATGCCTGCTCTTGTGAGTTTTGCGCCAGCATTCGAAACAAAGCCAGCAGTAATTAAGCCTAACAACCCTGAAGCCTCTCTATGCTGCAATTTGTGATTGAAGCCATTGCCTTATAAGCGGTGAGCACTAAATCCGTCATTAATGCGGATCTCTCATGACTGTAAACAAGTCATTAGTTGGGGCCAGTCGCCTTGTTCCGCATTCACTATTTCAGGAGCTGAAAAGGCTACTTGAGAAACACGAGAAGGAGCAACGCACGTATTTCAACCAGTCTTATTGTTTAGCCTGCTTGTAACAAAATGGCCGACATGTTTTGCCTAGAACTAAAACTCTTTTTGCAGGTATGTGCACAAGTCATGCAAAGTGGTATACCCGGTGCTTACACCAGCTAACCTGCTGAACCGCTTTAAAAGGAGTGAGCAGAAAGCCAGGTAGCACAGGGACCAGGTACCTGACCAAGGACGTTCTCAAAATCTGTCGTGAGCAAGCTGTTTAAGTAGCTGGCTCCCCATTGCTACTTCCTGACACCATGCCTTCTCTGATGTACGTACAATGCAGAGAGAATATTTATAGCGCTGCTTGTCCCTAATAGACGTTTATGCTCTAGCTGGACTCCAGAAGCACATTTTATTTGTTATATATCTCATATTATTATGTTATTTGCGTTAAGAAGTCAGTACTCCGTATCAATAATCAATGCCCCTCTTGGACAGAGTGAGAAATTAGTTAAGCACTTGGGTCAAGTTTGCAAAAAACAACCACAATTGTGCTGAATATCATGGGTTGTGACAACCCCCACGCCCCTCCTACCAACCCCTCCCCGCCCCTCACCCACTGGGGGCCAATAAAGAAGTACTTTTGCCTGAGAATAGACATAGAAGTGACTAGACAGTGGCACGGGGCACATTGCAAATCATCACTGCTCTGGAACGTCCAAGCCGTCGTTCAGGATTCGACCCTGGTTGAGACGATGTGGCATGATGTAATATGCAATAAGAGCTAATGCTCCTGCGCTAATCCGCATCTCCTAAAAGTCTCATTAGCAGATACGGGAAAGGTTACTGCTAATAAAGGATGCTCAAGTACTCTTGTGTAGCCTAGTGGTTCAGTGCATTTACTGTGGACCAGAATGCCCTGTGTGCAAATACCACCTCCGCCAAGCTGACGATGTTGGGTCCTTCGTTTGTAATAATTGCTCAGACTGTATCGGGTAAGCCGCTCTGGATAAGGGTGTCTGATAATTATCTGGATGTAGACGTAGATCTGGATGCAGGGACCACAGTCTGTGGTCATTAGAAGTGAGATGACATTGGAAAAGAAAGTGTTTCATGACCAGACTGCTGTATCAGACACTTTGAGGGTAAAGGTCAGATTCCTCACTACGGATCATACATTAATGGCCTATCTCCCACTTCACTCGTTGCTCTGGATGTTGAGTAGGTCACAGTATTACAGTAACACCTGTGAGTCACACTGTACTATAAGCTACACTTGAATCTCTGGATAATATTTATGTTAACCCCTAACCGGAGCAGCTGAGAGAGGATCATCATTTAAACAGTCAAAAGAAGCGAGTGAGAATGAGAGGGATAAAGAGTGCTAGAGAGCCAGAGATCGAGTGAGGTTGGATTAGGGAATTAGCGAATAAAGTGAATAAGTAGGTGACACCTACACCTATAACACCTTCTGACGGCGATAGTCCTAGTGCTAGTTTGAGGATAGTTTGAGGATATCAGCCTTAGCTTCTGGACATTTCCAGCCTTCGACAGCTGCGGCTTCGATAGTGCGTGCAATGATCCATGAAGCTCCTCAGATGGTCCCCAAAATGCATGACTGCGCCCCCGGCGTTTGAGTGAAAACGGGTCGATTGAAAGTCGACGCTAACGCGAACCATTCAGATAAGGCCTGTCAGGTTATTTGCATATCGATTGGAGATGTTTTAATCGACAATACTGTAAGAAAATCTTTCTCCCCCTTGCTCTTGCTCATTGAAATACAAAAAAAATCCAATAACGTTATTTTTAACGACTATTATTCGGACGCGGCCCGTAATTAAAACAGTCATTAACCTCGTTTTAGGTTTGGTGTTAGCTCTGGGCCTTTTAGCCAGAATAAACGGTTTCAAAGCGTGGGACGATGAATCGAATTGTATGGATGTGATATCAGGATATTTGCATTTACATTTACAGTATTTATCCAGAGCGACTTACAAAAGTACAAAAGCATTTCCACATTAAGTTTTCGAATGCATGAACGGCAACAGACGTCAAAATTGGGAAGCTGGCTCATTATTACAATCACCTGTTAATTTAACTTAAACTACTTATCCCGGCTCATTTGGGTTAAATGTGTTACAGTACTGAAATGAAGGAATGGATGTTTATTAAGAAATTCAATGAAGTTGATCAGACAAAACCAAAATTAGCTTGCTTGCAATTAACTAAAACTCAAACTGAATGTAAGGAAGACTGTGAGGTTGGGCCGTTTTTGCAAATACGATGATCTTCGTATCCTTTTCAACCCGTATTCAGTTGAAGCCACTACAAGGACATTTATATATTCAAAAAATATATATATTGAATGTGCAAAAGGATAAACTTTATTGTTTTTTGCAAATATTCACTCGTTTTGAATTTGATTACATAAATAGTTGTTACAGGGGCGTGGTTACCTCTGTGTTACATCACCTTTCCATTTCTCAGCGCTACTTTTTCTGATTTGGGTTTGCATATGCAAGGCCTCACAAACAGACACTGTTACAAAAGTGCCTAATTAGACAAGAGGGACTATGGGGAGCGACAAGGGACAAAACGGGGAGAGGCACTGAATGCGGAACGCGACAGAGCCTTTCCGAAATTATCCTCCAAATCCATCAACTTTTCTCGGCCTGCTGTTGACATTCACCTCCACAACAAAGCTTCCCGAATGAGCCTCGGTATGGTGGGGGTTTGAGTTGATTGGCTTAGACTTGCTAGCCTGCGTTATTGATTGCAGAAAATATTGATGTGACAGTCTGCATTAAAACTGATCCTGTGTTCAGAGAGATCATAGAAAGGCGCAACGAAATGTCAAGCTGCAGAATTTGAGCGCGCGGGTAGGCCTGTGCTCACACGCAGACAGGTACACACCTCTGTCCAACTGGGATTTCATAAAAATCAATTGGCGCTGTCTCGACCCTCCACCCGGGCGTTGTATGCGTCTGTTTGTGTGGATAAGGATGGAACAGCAGGGAGCTGGTGAAACTGACCAGCCCCTTTACAAATGGGGCACTTAATCCTGCTTTATAGTTTTCCTTCTGAACAGCTGCTGTGTGACCGTACAAACAGTTCAGAAAAATCGCTCTTAAGCGGCAGGATTTAAGCTCCTCAGCGACTGGGTAGTAAATAAAATGAAATGAATTGCGCAGACTGTGTGTAATCTGTGGGGAAGGGCGTCCAACGTGACTACATTAACATCATTCTTATTGTTGTTGGCCAAAAACCAAGGCCGCTGCAACCGGACAAGGTTTAGAAGCTTTGTAAACGTTTTTAAAGACTCGAGCTGTCGAAAGGTTGGGGATACTTCAAGCTGGCATACGACCAAAAGGGCGGTTTGTAAAAAAGAGCATGATCATAGCGCAGTGCACTAGAACAAGAGCAGCTATTTTATTTCTGCTACTAATTTAAGCACGCTTCTTTTGTCTCCGTTATTACATGGCAAATAACATCTTGGGGTTTACATTTACAGCATTTTAGCAGACGCCTTATCCAGAGCGACTTACAACTGGTACAGTCTTACAATCCAAGCAATTGTGGGTTAAGGGTCTTGCTCAAGGACCCAACTGTGGAAGCTTGGCAGAGGCGGGATTTGAACCCTGGACCTTCTGGTCCAGAGTCCAGTACCTTAACCGCTAGGCTACCAC
>JAUZST010079119.1:0-47177 GCA_034779995.1 Parotocinclus haroldoi | reverse complement strand
CTGCAAACTGAACCGTGACTCATCAGAGAAGAGAACAGCTGATCACAGATCCAATGCTCATCAGCCCACCTTCTATGGGTTCTATGGTGTTCAGCAGATAATGGAATGCAAACCATTGGTCACCCGGCCTGCTGTCAAACATGGAGCTGATTTTGTTTGATCTGGATGCATATCAATCACCCAGTGGCAGCAAGAAAATGTCCCTGCAGCACTGTTGCATTGCTAACGGTCATCTCTTGCAGTTTTGGCAGATGGCCATTCCTGCCCCAGTCTGCTAATCATTCTTTGGGATGTCCCAAGTGCTGTTGCCACTGCTGTCTGTGTTTGACCAGCTTCAGGATATCATACGGCTCTCCAAGCTTAACATTTAGGCAAATTGTGTTGTAGAGGCATTGTTTGCTTGCCATTTGCTTTTGACATTTGACATTAGACGTCATATACATTTATTCCTGTCCAGAGGTGCATTTGTTTTTGCCTAAGGTCTTGCATCAATGATGGGAGATTCGGAACTCTTCTAAAGCACATCCCATAGATTCTCAATGGGGTTCAGTTCTGGACTCTGTGGTGGCCAATCATGTGTGAAAATGATGTATCATACTACCTGAACTACTCATCTTGGAATCAGTTTTGGCTGCCGGTCTTTCATAGAGGAGAAGCTTGTTGTCAGCTTACATCATAAAATTTGTTCGTTTATGTATGTGTAAATTCTGCCCTCCATTACTTTTCAAGAAAATGATTTGTGACCCCATCGTACCAAGTTGGTGTCTCTTCCAGGGTCTTGACCTGTGTTCTCTCAATGGTTAGCAGGTATGCTTAGATGACTTTGGCCCATTATGTTGCGGGTGTAAGATTTAAGCCTTTTTAAAAAGGAGAACATTCTTTCTGCACCTGCAGTTTGTACAGCTGAGGCATTGCACTGTGCTAATACTATGAAATACTATGAGTGTGTTTTATTTACAGTGTAAGAAATGAATAATGTAAATGTGTAGTACATTTTAAAGAAATTGAAAAGTAATATTACGAAGTAAATATCAAGAAATAGATTGCAGTTTGTCTTTAGACTTCAATTGCAAAATCCAGGACGAGACTGAGCTCCTAATAAATTAGTGGCTGTGTACGTCTCAAAATAAATGGCAATCAAAACAGGATTCAGGCTTTTGACTGATCCTTCTATCATCATGTGGAAGCTCATTGTCCAGGCCAGCTGAGGCCAGCCCACAGCTCCATTCACCTCTAGAGATTCTAAGCCTTCGGGGACAGGACAAAATCATCCAATTTATCCAGTGCATGTGGAGTTTTGAGGCAATAAAAAAAACTGGTCCATACACGGGATATGTACTTCAACATGGTTGTTTAACAAATGAGAAGTTGCTCACAGCATCAGTTAGGGTTAAAAAACTTGTTGCCAGCAGAAACATAATCACTACTGCAATCATAATCCAGTTGGAGGCTCTTACCTATTTACTTTTGACCAGGCCGTGTGTAAAGCCCACTTTGGCTGTTGTCAAAAAGCCATGTTTTATCCAGTTTGAATACAGAATCCATTTTCGCTGTGACCCTGCTTATCCTGATCTGAGTCACAGGGGAATGGGAAGTATGGCGTGTCCTAATTAATTGGTTAAAAATGGGACATCAGTCCCTCTCAGGTGTCCATCTCCAATGTAATTAAAGCGTAATGAATTAAGGAACTCTTGGGTTTGTTTAAAAAAAGTGTTTTTTTTTTTTTTTTTTTTTTTTTTTTTTTTTAAATATTTCTTAACAGTAAATTTCTTTTATATGTCCATTATTAGATTATGCTTATTGACCATAAATAAATGTTTTTAACATATTTTTATCATTTACATGAGTCATCTTGTCTGTTTTTAAAAAAGATATAAAGGTTACAACCATATTTCCTTTGCACCTTCCAGGCACGAGGGAAGAAACGCCAGAAGGGCTGGTTTCCAGCATCTCATGTTAAGCAGCTGGGCTCAAATAGCGGCAAGTCCACCCCTGCAGCCATGCCTGGTAAAGCAGAAAGGTTTTTAGTATATTTACTTTTTAAAATCTCTGTTTTTAATCTCAGTTTTTTTAATCTTTAAACCTGATCCCTTTCAGTTTGTCAGGTCATAGCTATGTATGACTACACAGCAGCAAACGGGGACGAGCTCAGCTTCTCAAAGAGTCAAATCATCAATGTTCTTGACAAGAGCAACCCTGACTGGTGGAAAGGAGAATTTAATGGAGTTACTGGCCTGTTCCCCACCAACTATGTGAAAATGACCACTTCAGATTGTGATCCAAGCCAGCAGTGTAAGTAAATGGATTAGCTCCTTTTTAGTTCCTAACATTCACAAGACTTAACAAGAAAATGAACAATATTATACATGTTTAGTACTCTCTTCCAACCAGTGTACCAATTACTGTAGTTTAATAATGAGAACAATAGATTCGGATAGATGGCTGGGTAGGTTTTAACTTTTGTAAAAGGAACATGGTTTAACAGTAACTTGATGTCTGGAATCTATTAACATTTTAGGATATTTATTCTTTTAATTAGATTAAAACATATCTTTAGATCATACTTTGATCTTTATCCATTTTCTTACTTTCTTGTTTTCCACTGGGTTTTCTTCTCTCTGTTTTACTGTAGGGTGATAGCACCTCACCCTTTCTTCAACTTTAAGGGACCTACTGTCTCTCGCACATATTTCACCCCACCACCCTATGTATCCAACCTTAATCTACGTTTGTAGCTACTACTACCTCACCCTGTTTGCATGCATGGTCTGTTTAATGGAGGTCACAGTTGGGCTCAAAAATCATCAGTTTTGTTTGATCAGCATTTTTTTGTGCAGTTACAAAAGGTTGTGGGAGCTTGCAAACACAGATATGATCAACAGTAACTCTTGCTTTACAGTAATGTGGAGTTTGGATGCAATATATTTATCATGATATTAATTTATTAACAGCCTGTTTCCGTGGACAGCATACGAGCCAAACGTCCAGTTGTTTAAGTAACTAACATTTGATACTAGGGTTGGAGAACTAGAAACAAGATTGTAGTTAAAAACTAAAAAAATCAGGACCACAGTTAAACAAGACTTGGACTGCATAGTAGTATACAATATATTTATAGTAATAAGTTTATAGATATCAATCAAACTTTATATTATGATTATTATAACTAATAATATAATACTGATAATATGAAGATATCTGATGGATCATTCTTCCAAATTGATTTAAAGTTATTATTGGTGTGTGAGTGGACAAATTTACACTGTTATACAAGCTGTAGACTGATTACTTTACATTGTATTTATATTTTAGAAGAGGCTTCCTTCTGGGACGACAGCCATGCAGACCAATTTGATACAGTGTGTGATGTGTGGTCTGAGCACTGACAGGCTGATCCCCCACCCCCATTAACCTCTGCAGCAATGCTGGCAGCACTCCTACGTTTATTCTCAAAAGCCAACCTCTGATTATGATGCTGAGCACGTGCAATTGATAGACCAAAGAGGCCTGTTGTGAGTGGAACCTGTACTGTTAAACCGCTGTATGGTCTTGGTCACTGTGCTGCAGTTTATCTTCAGGGTGTAGGGTGCAATTTTCTAATAGCCTTAGCCATCTTTATGTTACTTTCTTTAGATAATGTGTGCATGCGTTTTGTGTGTCTATGTGTGTGTCTGTGTGTGTGTGTTTATTGAGGTTTCTTTGTTGGTGGCGGTCTTGGGATGGCCACTGCTGTCGACAGTCCTGGTTTCTTGGAATTTGGCTATAATAGATGCCAGTGCTGTGTAAAAAATCTTTATGGGTGTTGGTTGTTAAAGTCTGCGTTAGCTGTGTTCAGCTGCGTTTCCTGGACATCATTTAAATTTTTGTTTTGTGTTTTGGAAATTTTGAACCATGAGAGATATTGCAAATCTGATTGCAACAATAAATTTCTGAGAGAATTCTGGTTATGCTGCGGCCTTGTACTGCAAAGAAAACAGTCTTCCTAATCATTTTGCAGCAAATAGTCCATATTAAAAAGTAAAAGCGTTTTTTTAAATTGATTGAAAATGTAAAACAAAAATATTTAATTACCATAAATATTTAGACCCTTTACTCAGCACCTCTGGCAGTGATTACAGCCTCCAGTTTACTTTTGCATGAGGCCACAGGATTTGTACACCTGGATTCGGGGATTATCTGTTTGATAGGGACCGTCAGTAAACAGCCATTTTCATGTCTTAGAGATGATCCGTTGATTTGAAGTCAGGCCACTTAACAACATTCCCAGAGTTGTCCCTAAGCCACATTTGTGTTGTCTTGACTGTGTGCTTAGGATCATTGCCTTGTTGGAACTTTCAGCCCAGTCTGAGGTCCCAGGCACTTTTCTCATACCAGACCAGTCTCCCTGTCCCACACTATAATGCTGCCACCGCTGTGCTTCACTGTAGGAATGGTATCAGGCAGGTGATGAGCAGTGCCTGGTTTCCTCCAGACATGTCGCATGGGATTAAAAGTTAATTCTTTTATTCGACATTAGAAAATCTTGTGCCTTACAGTCTTATAGTCCTGTAGGTGCCCCAGACAGAGGAAGTTTTACAGCAACATGTTTCTTTAATTTTCTAGTAATTGCACCAACAATTGTTGCCTTTTCACCAAACTGCTTGCCTAATGTCTTGGAGCCCATCCCAGCCTTGTGCAGGTCTACAAGTTTGTCCCTGGTGTCCTTGGACAGCTGTTTGGTCTTGGGCATGTTAGAAAGGTTGGAATGTAATTGATGCATATTCAGCTGTCTATTATACAAATAACGAGATCAAACGGGTGCAATTAATACAGGTAACAAGTTAGAAGGATTCTTAAAGAAAAACAGGTCTGGGAGAACCAGAATTCTTCTAAATGGAAACATTTGCGCAGTTTATTGCATTCAGGTAAAAGAGATTGGACCTGTTTTCTTTACTCTTGTCTATTGTTATGATCCGAACCAAAGCAACTGATATGTTTTTACTAATATGATCACAGGGAACCTAGAATATTAACTTCTCTACTGTCTGTTAATTTCAGTTGACAGTGCATTCATTTGTGCAGTTGAACCACATTTTACAAGCTTGTATAAATGTGTGGGATATTTTAATCTTCCAACTTATTGTTCAACCCACTAACATGCTGTACAAAATGGCAATCAAATAAATAAGCAATTGATTTTTTTTTGTTTAAGAAATAATGGAAATGGGCTCCTGCTATGTGAATATTAGCTATCCAGATATTTGTCTGAATATTTACTATCCAAATTGTTCTCTGGAGCTAGGTAGATTTGGGTAGTGAGTTTTGACTGTACCTGTACTGTTAACATAGCATATGTTACAGATAAACACACAACTTTTTTCTTTGTTTTAGTTTCTTGTTGTGTAACTTATCTAAAATACAGCTTTAATAGAGCAATATTCCTTAAAATATCTTGCCCATATTAATTCTGTCGTGTTTTGTGTTCTGGCTACTTTTGTAATAATCATGAATGTCTTAGCTGTGAACATTTGTGGTGTGTTATATAAAGTACTAATATAATATAATGTAAAATACTGTGTAAAATACTATAAATGAGATGCTGAATCTTGTTCTATATATTTGATTAAAGAAATATAGACATTAAAAGTAATTTGAAAACTACCAATTAATTTTGCTGTTCTTTTTTTAAATTGCTTTGTCATATAAATCAGTTTCTAGATCAATAGTTGCATGTGTTTAGTAGGCTTGTTTATGCAAATGTCTTATCAGCCATGGCAGTGCACATACACATGGTCAAGACTAGCTTCTGAAGTTCCAAATGAGAATTCAAATGGGGAAAAATGAGATTTAAGTGATTTTGAATGTGGTATGATTATATGGGATGATCTGAGTATTTCAGAAACACACGGCCATCTCTAGGGTTTATAGAAATTGGGCTTACAAAAAGAGCATTTGTGAGCAGCAGTTCTCTGCGCTAAAATAAATTGTTAATGTCAGATGTCAGGGGAAAATGGCCAGGCTTGTTTGAGCTGATAGAAAGGCAGCAGTAACTCAGACAACCACTCATTATTTACTGCCAGAGGTGGCAGAAGTACACAAGTTCTTTACTCTGTAAAAGTACTGTACCACTAATTGTTAAAAAAGTTGATGTGTCTTGTATACTGTATTTTATTCAAGTAGAAATATAAAGGTACAAGCTACTAAATGCACTGTAAAAAAGTAAAAGTATCTTTAAAAAAAATTTTTCTTTCTAATTCATTTTGGGATTTCTTTCATTAAGGTCCATGATCCATGTAGGGTACATCATCTTTTGTACTACAGCTGCATGAATCCTCTGCAAAATTCATATCATCATGGCTTTACCATCTTTAAACAACCACAGCAAAATGGAATAAAAACATTTTTGGACATGGGAAAACAAACTACTGTCTTTTTTTGAATAAATGCTGCTTAATTGCTCATAATTACACATGGTAATATCGGGTAATATTTAATTCAATCAAGACTAAACTGCTGTGTCATAATTTTTAGAGCAGATTTTCTTTAACCACTCCACTACATCACTTACTAATACATGTTAAAACCTCTAATTAATAAAAAAAATGTGTAAGGTGTTATTACAGGAGTAAAATGCATTATGCTGAACGTTAAAAAGTGTTTTATGCATTGAGTGTTGGCATCATTGCCACTTGCAATACATCAAGTATTAATGCAGTATTGCGATTTATGCTTCCTTGGGTGCCCAACTAGTATTAAGAAACATAAATCATTAAAATAGATGATTAAATAGATTTATAGAAATAAATTAACAAGGCTGTTTTGCAGCAGAAGACCACATAGGGTTCCTCTCCTGACATCTAAACAGAGGTGACTGCTTACAGTTCATTCAGGCTCACCAAAATTAGACAACAGAAAAATAACATTGCCTGGTATGTTGATTGATGCTATGACAATTGGATGCCCACTCTTAGCCAATTTTCCCTGAATAATAACATTACAGCATTGCTGCTGACTTTGTCCATTTATGACCAGTGTATCATCTTCTGATGGCTCCCGTCAGCAGGATTACATGTCATGTTCTAGAGCACCTTTGGGATGTGGTGGGACTGGACATTTGCGTCATAAATTCACAGCTAACAAATCTACAGCAACAGTGTAATGCTGTCATGTCAACAGGGACCAGATCTTCTGAGGAGTGTACAGAGCACCTGGTTAATTTAGTGGCATGAACAATTAGGGCAGTTCTGAAGGCAAAATGGTGTCCAATGGTGACTCCCTTTGTTAATTTACAAACATTTTTCTTTTATTAAGGTGAGCCACGGTATGCATGATAAGGCTTCTTCTCATTAATATCACTAAGTTGTTGGTAACATTTAAATAGTACTAATATGTACTTTACTAGAGTTAAAATTACATGACTTAAATTGTGTATTTGCTTATATTTGACTGTTAGTTCAGGCAGGTTCAGCCACATTGCCTCAGTGATCATCCTGTTTTGGTCAAAACAGATTTTAATCCTAATGAGGACAGTAAGTGCTTCCCCAACAGGTAAAATTCTCTTTGTATAACTGTAGTATCGGTGATGATGGTGATGGACGGACTCCCAAAAACCTTAGAGGGGCTTCAGGACTGATAGAATGAGGATGGGTGGGGCGAGGTGGGGTGGGGTCTCAACAGATAAGGTTTGTTGTGAATATTTTCAGTTGGCGTTTCTTCCTGCTTGCTTTTTGTTTGTAGCTGTTCTCTGCTACATTTAGAAGGGTCTGGGTGTGCCTGCTGTGTGGATTTAGGACAGGCAGTGTGTTTTTCAGTGAGCAGTAACCCCATGCTACCATTTTTTTGTAGGGTGTTCCGACTTAGCCAGCCTGGACTCCATGAGCCTTCAGGAGAAGAAGCGACAAGGCTACATCCATGAGCTTATTGAGACGGAGGAAAGATACATGGAGGATCTTCAGTTGGTTTTGGAGGTATGCAGTATATTTCTAATCCTACAGTGCTGAAGAATTTAAATGTGGTTCTGCTTTTACAAAATGTAAAAGATAGTAAGAAGTTTTACAAAAATAATATTTATTTGGTATCTGTTTATTATTTTTAATGGTTTAAAATACATTTATTATAAAACGGGGTACTTGTCACAAACTAATAATAAATTCTATTGTGTACAATTAATGATACATGGTAAATGGGATGTTTCTTGCATATGGCCAAATTTGAAATGTTCCTGGGATGTAAAAAAACTGTGCAATGTGTAATAACTGTCACACATGGAGTGTGTCAGTGATGATCACTTCTAAGCTTTTATCAATCATGCCAAAGGCCGGAATTACTAAATTATAATGTCATCTTATTTAATTTGGAATCTTGTATGAAGAGTTTTATGTGCATATGGTCAGTGCCTCACACCATCTGACACTTTTCACCAATACAAACTCACATGTATTTAGAACTCATGGAGGTATAGCCACATAATGAGTTGTATTTTTTATTTAATCAGTTATATGGCTATGTTATCTGTGAACTCTTGTTTTTGAAATGGTCGTATCTGTGGTAGGGCCCGTTGCGATTTAGTAATCCACCCTGTAGCCAAACCCTCTGAGGGACTGGAGTGCTGCTCAAGGTAATGCTGGCCTGCCCCCTGTCATTTGTGGGAGAGTGTTTGTGCCCTGCCACAACCCTCACCATGATAAGTTTGTTTGGGAAAAAAATACATACAAATATATTTTGTAGGGAGTCGGGCGGCACCGTGGAAATTTACAAATCCTGACTAATCCCGTCTAGAATATTCCAGTATAGTCTTAAATCGACAGGATCCAAATCCATGAGTCATTTTCTGACTCCAAATCCAGTGATGTATTTATACATAAAATAAAAGGTAAATAAGAAATATTAATAAACTAATTTGAATGAAATGGTACATTCTGTGTAATATTTGTGTGCAACTTCTTTTCCAGTAACCTGAACTGCTTGTTTCCTTTGATGGTAACTGGCGTACTTAGATCATCAGAGCATTAAAGCATCCCATGGCAGCTGGTAGCCAGCCAGTCTATGAAAGCCCTAGTGCACACACAACACATGCCTGGAGATTGATTATATGGTTATAAGTAATCCAGTAGTTTTAGTAATTGTGTATATATCATGTAGCTGTGCCAGGAGGTCAGGTGATCACAAGTATTGATTCTAAAAGGAGTGAAAATGTGACACTTTTTAACAAATTCATAAGAACCTTATCTTCTGCTTTTCCTGAAGGTTTTCCACAAGCCGATGTTTGAGTCAGGACGACTAACAGAAGCTGAGATGAACATGATATTTGTCAACTGGAAAGAGCTTATCATGTCTAACTCTAAACTACTCAAGTATGTGCACTGCACTCCCTGTGATTCAGCATAGTATGCTCTGTTACAGTATAATTACCGGATACAGTTACAGTTATGTGTTCCCTTATATTCAGTTTTCTGTTTGTTTTTTATTGTGTGGCAGGGCACTCAAAATAAGAAAGAAGATGGAAGGAGAAAAGATGCCAGTGCACATGATTGGGGACATCCTGGCCACTGAACTCTCAAACATGCAGGCTTATGTTCGCTTTTGCAGCTGCCAGCTGAATGCTGCTGCTTTACTGCAACAGAAGACCGACCAGGAGCCAGAATTCAAAGACTTTCTAAAGGTACAGACTTTCTGCTATTAATTAGTTAGTTTACTGTAGAGATTACAGTTGACAGTAAGACAAAAAGCTTAGGAAAGCTATTTCACCTGTTCTTTGGCATTAATAATTTTGCTTTAGATTAATTTTTGACTCAGTTTAATTGGTAGTGGATTTTTGTTTCAGAAAATTGCTACAGATTATCGCTGTAAAGGAATGCCCTTGTCCAGCTTCTTACTGAAGCCTATGCAGAGAATCACTCGCTACCCACTCCACATTAAAAACGTGAGTGTCACTGAGACGATGCTTACCATAAACTCAAATCAAGATTGTCAGCTGCTAAGTTGTTTGTTTTTCAAAAGATCCTTGAAAGCACCCCTGAAAATCATGAGGATCATGCTCAGTTGCGTGTGGCTCTGGAGAAGGCAGAAGAGCTGTGCTGTCAGGTGAATGAGGGGGTACGAGAGAAGGAAAACTCGGACAGGCTTGAGTGGATTCAAACTCATTTTCAATGTGAGGGAATCACAGAGGTGAACAACATTTTTAATCGTTTTGTGGATACAAAAAATAGTTTTGTGGGTGTTATTATTGTCTGTCATTTTGCTTGTTCTTATGATAACATTGTTAAATGATTGGTCTGTGATATATCAAGAAACTTATTCAACAAGTTCATATTAACAATTTAGGGAAATAAAATGCACTCACACAGTTTTTTTTTTTTTTTTTTCCCTTTATAAATCTTTTCCCCTCCCCTCAGAATCTGGTTTTCAATTCTTTGACCAACTGTCTGGGTCCTCGAAAACTGCTGCACAGTGGGAAAATATTTAAGACCAAAAGCAACAAGGAGCTTTATGCTTTTCTTTTCAATGACTTCCTGCTCTTTACACAAGCCGTCAGACAGTTCACTTCCTCGGGCTCAGAGAGACTCTTCAGCCCCAAGTCCAACACCCAGTACAAGATGTACAAAACAGTAAGTTATCCCAGTACATATGCAATTAGATTAATATCATTCATTCAATTTTTGATTCATTTATGTATAAAAGTCTCAAAGGCACTTTACAATGAGTATGATTAAGAAACAGTGCTTAGTCTTTAGGATGATAAAAATTGGCCTACATTCAATAGTGTAAACATTTTTGGGCGTTATGGGAAATATTTACAAAAATGGCAGGTCACAAGAGTGGTATAATAAAAGGGTTATTTTTAAACTATGTAAATAAAATGTTTTGTATCACTATCCAGCATGACCAAAATGGATAACTATTTTTAATTCCTTGGCTGAGACAATGTCGTTAGTATTTATTGGAGTCCATAATGACGTAGCAAGGTTTCCATGGACTGAATAGCACTTAGCATCTACAGGTTATGGTTGCGGTTAGATGATAGAATAGTTTTTTTTCATGGCAAGCCTTCCAGATAAATTGTTGCCATGGAGTATGACGTGTCTGATAGTAGTTTTGGGTATTTGCTTACCCCAGTCTTCATCAATGATCTGTTGACTTTTTGACCATCCTCTTCACTGCATATGGGACTAGTAAAATTGGATTCTCAGCCAGGCAATACTAATAATTATTTAATGATTATTATTGTATTACATTCCATGCTTTAGTTTTATGTTTCTTGATGACTTACACATGTATGGTCAATTTAGTTTTGTCTGTTGCCTGCCTTGGCTCTGGATAGTAAAATACCACTGTAACTACAAACATAAAGTCTACCAGGAGTCACACTTTTCCATGAGTCATTTTCTGACACCATAAGATATCAAAAAGACACTGTAGTTCGTGCTAAGTTTTGCCACCGTGCCTAACTGTATGTAACAAATAAGTGGACCTTATCAGTAAATGTTAAGTGAGTCCTTTGTTTACACTTTATTTAGGTTTCCTTTGGCCTTCAGCATTTTCCTACAGTGTTACGATGCATAAACATTTCCATTTCCATCTTAAACAAATTTAGACATTTGTAAGAAAGTATGGTATCTCTTGTATAAGATTATTATTTTTGGCAGCCTGTGTTCCTGAACGAAGTACTGGTAAAGCTGCCAACTGATCTGTCCAGTGATGAACCAGTCTTCCACATCTCTCATATCGACCGTATCTACGCTCTCAAAACAGAAAACATCAATGAAAGGTGGGATCAGTGAACCTGTCTCTACACTTATTTCGCCACAACTGGAAGAAATGAATATGTTTAAGACATATTTTTGTGCACTGTATTGGCTAGGACTGCATGGGTTCAGAAAATCAAAGCTGCTTCTGAAGAGTTCATTGAGATGGAGAAGAATAAACGTGACAAAGCATATCAAGGTAAATGATCAAGCTCCAGTAGTGCCTGAAAAAGTCCTAAAAGTAGGTCCTAAAAGAGAATCCAATGGTACCTACGTTACCCCCTTGTGCAGCAATAACCACAACTAAACGCTTTCATAACTGTTAATCAGTCCTGCACATCAGCTGTATATTATCCATTCCTCAAAACAGAATTGCTTCACAGCATTTATGTTGGATTAAGGTCAAAATTCTTTTCCTAAGCTTTATTCTTTTATTTACTATTGTTTACACTTCCACTTTAAAGCAGATAGTTCTAATTTAGTTTCAATATAGTCTTAATACACCACTATACTTTCATAATTCAACAAACAAGTCAAAGCACTGTACTGAGACGTCTACAGTAGCTAAGAATGTAGTTTACAGTGCATTTAAAACTATTTTTCCCTTTTAAAAATATATTTTTGTTTTATATTGCAAAAATAAATATTGTGGTATATTATTGTTTTTCAACTCACTTTGCTCTTCAAGTCATCTTTTTGTTTGTTTGTTTACACTCATGATTTAGTAGCATTTTCTAGTCTGATGAGAATCAACAACCGTTTTTTCTTCTGAGTTCCTTAGAAATAATATTAAGATAAAACAGTCTTTTATTATCCCACAAGGGGAAATTTGTCATTTGCCATAATATACTGTATCCTTAAATACGACAATGTGCTCACACACCAGATCTCTTGGACTGATTATGCGGACAGGGTTGCACCTTTTAGTTGCATTCAAAAATCCCCTTCTTACAAAAATGAATGGATATTTAATTATGGGATATTTTTTAATTTTATTCCCTAATTTTTTTGAGCAGTGTACTTGAATTAACTATGTTTCAGGAATAATTTAATCTTTAGATAAACTGCTTATTCTATTGGTTCACGTACTTTTGAAACTCACAGATCTGTAATATTGGATATTTTTTCTCAATAAGCAAATTACCATATCTTATTTTTGTCTAATTTGTTTAATTTCAGACTTTTAATCTATATTTAGGACTTTTTGTGAAAATCAAGTTTTTAAGAAATTGTGTAAGCATGTACAGTTGTATAAGCTTGCCTGTGTAATGTAGGTTGTTGTATGTTTCTAACTACAAGTACTTAAATTTTACTTACTAACAAGTGAAAACGAAGTTGAGTTAGAACCAAACCTAGTTCCGGCAATTACTTATTTAATAGCACATGAATAGAATAGAACAATGAAATGTTAAAGTCATTATTTATTTATCTAAAAATAAAAAATAAATAAATCTATAAATCTATAAAGACTAATATGAATCCATTACTGTTTTCCTTTAGCTCGTTCAACCAAAGGCAAAATTGGCCGTCTGCTAGTCATTGTCCAGGAGGCAACAGAGCTCAAATCCTCCAAAGCCAATGGTAACAATTGTTTATATCCTTAATTATTGTTGTAATTATTAATTACCTCTTCATTTAGAAATATTCTTGTCTGTGTTTTTCTTACTAACTAGGAAAGTGCAGTACATACTGTGAAGTAACAATGGGGGGACAGTGCTATACTTCCCGAACGCTGACTGACACTATAAACCCCAAATGGAATTTTAATTGTCAGTTCCACATCAATGACCTCTATCAAGACGTTCTGTGCATCACAATTTATGAACGTGGGCAGTTTGCTCCTGATGGTAAGATTCGATGACAAAATATTTGAAAATTGATTGTGAGTTAAAAGTCCTGGTCTTGCTACTACTGGTGTGGAGTTTGTATGTTCTCCTCATCTATTCACTGGTTTCCTTTGGGTACTATAGTTGTTTTTTGTTTTTAAATATCAAAGACATGATTTAGGTTAGTTGGCATCTCAAGTGTCTCAGATTGTGTATTTACGTGGGCATACACACACATGGACCTTGTGTTGAACTTGCCAAATAGACCCTGACCTTTTGACCCTGAATTGGAGTTAGAGATATATCAAATGTATGAATAAATGAATTAACCATTTCAGTCCCGCTGATGCCGAATGAAGTCCGGATTCAAAATCTGTTGTTACAAATCTGTTCTACTCAATTTCTGTTTTTTTAATCATTTGGAATCATACTGAAAAATGTTTGACTGAAATATTTTGAGTTTCTAAACGAAGTTATTGCACAGAAATGTGAAAATCTGATGTTTTAGAACACACTTAAGCAGAAATTGCTTTACACAGTTGTGTAAACAGCACTGTGCGCTGTTGAAATGGCTTTGATGGCTGAATGTCTTACCTACGTGTCAAATATGTTAAAGTACTTTAGATTTGTAATAATTGTATTACTTTTTGTATTGTTAAAATAAATTCAGCACTAAAGATGTTAAATACTCTCTTCCATTACTGTAGAAGCATCTCCACTTGTATGACACAATGCATCATCATTCCCCTGCTTAAAGTAAAACTTAAAGCTAATTTGTGTACTGTTACTAGAGTATTAAATTGACTTTGTCTCTATCTGTAGACTTTCTAGGTCGGACAGAGGTTCCTGTAGCCACCATTAAGAAGGATCTGGAAAATAAAGGGGCAGCATCAAAAAGACTGCTGCTCCATGAAGTGCCAACTGGAGAAGTCTGGGTCCGGCTTGACCTACAGCTCTTTGATGGCAAAAATGCTAAATGAACTTGAGTTTCAGTCTGTAATTGCACACAGTAAAGTTACCTGCTTTTTAACTTGCAGATCTTCCATACAACCCTTCTTGCCTTAAAACAGCTTAAGCTACTGTGGAACGTGCTACTGACTGTGAGTTTTTGAAGACTAATGGATAGTATGTCATTGAATATCAAGTTTTGCAGTTTGCCTTCATTTTGAACTGCAAGTGTCTTGAATGGAAGTTATACAGCCCAAACAGTTTACCACTGGATGCAGGAATATCTCAGGATTTCTATTTTCTTGAATACACTGTCTTGTATTGAATTTTTGAACTTTGAAATACTGACTCTTTAAATCGGTCTGTTTTGGTGTATTCTATTTTTGTCTTAATATACATTTGTTTTCAGTAGATCGGGACTGGCACTTAATCCTAAGGGTTCTGAAAGGGAATAAATACCTTTTAATCAACAACCTGAATTATTTAGACTGTAATCATTTATGTATCAATGCTATTCTGGAAATGCTTTTATATCAGTTTTTCAGGGCTTTTAGGAACGAATAGTTGATAAACTTATTTTCTTTTGCACTTAGAGGGTGTTGTTGGATTTACAAGGGTACAAATTAAGTGATTACCCAGAAGTGATTCTAAAGCGTTCTGTATTTATTTTTAATTTATATGTTTTTGACTATCTTGATTTTGAGCTACTCTACATATAGTTCAGAAAACTTGCCATAAGTCAGAAGTTTGCCTTCATAGTTCCATTTTGCTTGCTGCACTTTTTTTTTTTACAATTATTTGGTAACATGTTATTTGATGTACATTTTAGATTTTAAATTCATCTTTTATTATTTTTGTGTGTTATTTACTTGGATTCAAGCCTGCTGCAAGTTCACAACAATGTCAGAGGGAAGTATTTAAGCATAGGTATGCAACTGGATGACGGTTCCGAAGCAAATAAAATTGATTACACACGTACGCATAGTTTTCTTTCACGTTTTAGTTTCTGTCACAATGAATAGATGTTTATTGACCACGTTTCTTCATGTGGAAAGGTCTGTTGAGAAGGTCGTTAAATGTAATTTACCACCCGTATTAAGGCATGTCCCGCCCACTGCACAAATATGGGTGTGTAGACTGTGTTCCGCTTGGTCTCATGATTGTCAGAACGAGCACGAGAACAGGTTGTATTTAAATACAGGTGGCAATAACAGCGCCGTTGAGTTTTCCATTAGTTCAAACGTGGCTGTAAACATAGTGAGATATTATGAATCAGTTTCAGATGCTATTAAACGAATGTCTTATTTACACGAAACATATAGAGAGTGCTGCTGTTCTTAAGGCTAAAAGTTGCGGTATAATGGCGGTCTCATCGAACTTTCAGGTAAGCTTCATGCGGGCATAACTGACCCGCTGAATCCAGGACGTGGTTCAGAGTAAATGAGAAACGAGTTATAAAATGCGTCTATTTACTTTTTTTTTTTTTTTTTTTACCGAGTACCCATACTGTAAACTGCGAGAGACCAAATCCGATTTTGATTGTACAGATTGTTGTTACTTTTAGTGGAGTAGCCAGATTGGTTGCTATGGAAACGACGCGGCTCTACCCAGTGCACGGAGCATGCAACAGATTGATATGTTGATTCCAGAAAGGTTTGGGATTTGAAATGCAATCGCTGCGGAAATGAAAAATGGAATACTCAAATGACATTACATTTACACAGTGACATGCTGAAATAATTTCAAAATTAAAAACAAAACATTTATTTCATATTGCTTGCTCCTGTTACTGAAAAACAATACATGAGCCATCCAATTCAAGCACAGAATACTGAAATCGTGTCAGAATTAAATACACAGCGCGAACATGTGATGAAATGCATTTAAACATGTGTAAGAGTAGGAACTGCTGGGGGTTCTTAGTTAATGGGTTGTCAAAAAGTGCATGCGCAGAAAGTTAAGCGGAGGAATAGAAGTGTTGAGCAGGAAAAAAATAGAAAAAAATGTGTACAGCAATGACTGCTGTTCCAGTTCAGATGATCATGAGCGTGCGAATGTCCACAAAAGTCTAGCTTCACCTAGCAAGGACCCACGGAAGGCTGGTTCAGTCTAGTGATACAATCAAGGTTGGCCTGAACGTCAGCCTCATTCTCTCAGAGAATTAAAGTGTTCCTGAATGTAGTCTGTTCCAGTCTTAGTCTCGGAGAATCAAGGTTAGCCTGAATGTCAGACTGTCTTTGCGGGGGAAAAAAGGGGGTTTTATCTATTCTAGGGCTAAAGGGGTGTCAGCAGGAAGGGGGTCTGAACAAAAAGTTTTGAGAAAAAAGGGCCACGGGATTGGGTAGGTGTTGAGACAGTAGGTCATCAGGAGGTAATATACACACAGGAGCAAAAGGTGTCTGGCTACATAGGGGTGCTGATTTAGATTAGTCTGTAAATTAAATGTTTCTTTCACCTTCAACTCTTTATAGAACCTTTTGTGAAGCTTGACAGGCCAATTTTGGCTACTACAGCAGCGCAGCATTTCAAAAATTTCAGTCAGATTGGACTTGTCTGGAAAACGTTGCGTGACCCTCGCTGTCGTTTTGTACTTGCTACAACAGGGACAACACCTACCATGCTGGAAACTTAAGATCACATCCCCCTCTGTTAGGAAATTACGGTTTAAGTATTAAGTACCCCGCCTTAAATTATGCAATGGCCTACTGTACAGATGCATACGTCACCCATCCTCTCATTCTGCTCTCCAACAGATAGTCATCCCTCGTTCACTGTTATCTGAGGTGTTATGCCAGGTTCATGGACACCCTATGTCAGCGCACTATGGATCAGCCAAAACACTTGACAGACCTTACTCTCTTTCTATTGGCCTTACATATCACCCATCATTGCCGGCGGTGCGCTGCTTGCCAATCACAACGTTCCCCAGTGCCTCGTCCTCAGGCTCCACTTGTTTCCATTAAAACCAGTTGGCACTTGCAAATTGTGGTAGCTGACATCACGGAAATGCCGTTTTCCACCAAAGGTAATCGATACGCCCTAGTCTTGTTGGACCTGTAAGCAAAGTTTGTTAACCTCTACCCACTGGAAATACAAACAGTTGCTCACTGCATTTTTGATCATGTCATTCCACAGCATGGTGTGCCTGAAACCCTACATTCTGATCAGGGTCGACATTTTGAATCTGATTTGATTAAACATCTTTGTGTAACCCCTTGTAAAAAGATTCAAGCTTCCCTTTATCATGCATAATGCGATGGAGCAGTCGAACGCTTTAAACGAAATCATTGTTCTATTTGATGTACAAGGCATATTTTCCAATGTTGTGTTCCAGCCAAAGCTTACGTATGGAAATGAGGGCATTTCTTACCGTGTGAGGGAGTATGTGTAAAAATAGGAATTTCTGCCAATTCTCTTAACATATGGGTTGTGACAGAAAGCATGCATGGGCAGGAAGTTAAGGGGAGGAGTATAAGTGTTGAGCGGGAAAAAAGGGAAAGTTAATTGTTCTGTTATGGCGTCTGGCCACAGATAGCTGGCCGGGTTGTTCAGTAAATAAAGTCATTGCCTCGCTACCGTACCGCCGCCTGGATCGTCCCCTGTCTGGACAGTGGTAATAAAAACCTTGTCTTAACACCACGCTTACACAGGTGGGGATATACGCGGATCTTGTGCTTAACTGAAAAACAAACATCCATGTCACTTATGTAAAGTCACTCAAACTCTTAACTGAAAAACAATAGATACAGATTTACATTTCAGAGCATGAAACGCTGAATTTGTGTCACAATGCATCTTAATAAGCAATTGTGCCGCAGTAAATGTGCCAACAGCTAATTGCAATGTCTTTACAACTTTCTCGGACTTTTCATTTACTCTTGCCATGATCTTTCATCAATTATTTAAAAATCATACAATGTGATTTTCTGAATTACAGACCACGCCCTTCTTTATAGGTGGGAAAACTGCAAAATTGGCAATGTATCAAATACTTATTTTCCCCACTGTATATAGCACTGCTCACAAAAATTAGGGGATATTACAAAATGAATAAAAGGCATTTAATTGTATTTAATTAAACAAGATAATCAGAAAATGAGGTCAAAAACGATGGAGCAGATTTTGTATCGTCTGGGTGCATATCCATAGTCCAGCTCTATTTGCATTGCTGACCCTGCTCCTTCTTGCCAGTAAGTTCAAGTAGCGATCATCCCTTGCTGTTGTGGCAGATGGGCGACCCTCCTCTAGTCTCTTTTGTACTGTGCCAGTCTCTTAAAAGTGACTCCACTGTTTGCTAATCATGCTTTAGAAGTGCTGTTGCCACTGTTGTCTGTGCTTGACCAGCTTTAAGTGTCCTATGGCTCCATTGCTGCGATCAGAAAATTCAGCATGTGAACTTTTAAGATCAGGGAATATTTAGATACTTTCGATCTTATATATAATGCATTTTCTCCATCATAAACGTTAACATGCGCAAAGAATCTCGTTAGTGTAAACACAGTTTTCATAAAAATAATGACCTTGAACGTAAACAAGAATTACTTAACCTCAAAGCACAAAGCAGTGATTTGTAAATGAAATGATTTCTGATAATTGCTGACACTCACTGTCTTAATGAAACTTTGATTAGACTGGATGGTCCAAAACCCTCATCCTAATAATTATGAAGGTGTAGCCAGCCACAGTCTTTGACAAAGATCTAGGCATTGCTTCTAAATCCAATGACCAGGCTAATGTGTTGAAATACTGATTCTAAATGCAGATGATCCATCATGTAGATCAAAATTACAATCGTTTCATCTGATCAATATCTACCGAACAACAGATCCTCATGGAGAGTTTCTTCAGGAATTTCTTTAATGCTTAGTACTATGCACTGCTTACACAAATTGGGGGATATTTTAAAATGAATGAGCGATTTAAAACAAAACCTCAGAAGACCCATGGAATTTAATGAAGCACTAAGAAAAATGACAACTTGTAGGAAAAACTTTGGATTTAGGCTTTACTGCACTTATTTATTTATTTTTTTTTATTGTACATCTTCAGCTACTTTCTGAAGAAGCCCAGGTGATCACAGATGCCTTCAAGTGCTTGGCTACAACAAGAGAGCAGGGTTTGTGTTTCAAAAAGAAAGCCTTCACTTGTGTTCGGGCAGACAGAAAATCAATCTACTGCAAGTGTGTATGTACATCAGCAAACACCACAAATGTACTGTGTTCACATGAGTTAATGTGTAGTGTGTTTTCTTTTTAGCTTAACATCTGCCTTTTCCTCTAGGGTCATCATGGACTGATACTGGTCAGAACTGCACTTTATATCATAGTTGCCATATATGGTGAGGGCATGTATCCTAGTGTGTGTGTGGAAGCTGCTGAAAAACTAGGTAAATTAACTTTTTATTTAAGTTCTGTCAAATTTAACATTATTTATGGTTAATCATTTTCATTTTTTTTTTCAGCCAATTATCTTCGTGAGAAAAGGACTTAAGCTGGGAACAGTCCAAACAAATCACTAAACCTTTTCAACCCAGGCTTGTGTAAAAAATGCTTGGCTAGATAAACTATTGAAGATGTAAGTACTGTATTTAGAATATAAAATAGATAAGACAAACCAGATTTCAGCATATGTAGCTGCATGATTTTAATACATACATTCATATGAATCATTACATTTTTGAGCTATTCTAAACCAATACCGACACTTTCCAACTGTGACATCTTTCATAGAAAGCATACTTGTGTCGTAAATCAACTGCAAAATAAAAGTACAGAAATAAGTAACGTAGACCAAACACACATGATCTAACAGTATTAATTGATAAGCCAGTAATGAAGGTGATGTTGAAGTGTCGCCTTAATTCAGTGATCCTCTTTGAAATCAAAGCATCACTGTTGTTTAGATAAACTGATGAAATGGTCAAAATAATTTGAATTTTACTGCAATAAGATCTCATCTCTTTCTTAATAAATATACTCATTGGCAATAATAATAACAACACACCAAGATAGAAATGTTGGATTCTTGCAAAACACAGCCTCAAGTTTTGGGCCGATATGTAAATTATTAAAGGTGTGGTCTGATTAAAACACTGGGTCTTGCCCCAAGGTGGTGAAAAATTGCTTCCCTTCCTGCTTTGTAAAAGGCCATAAGAGGCTACTAATACCTCTTGGTGAGAGATTGTTTAGTGTTAGACATGTCTCCACAATGTGCATTTTGCCCAGTTGACAAAGGGGTGGCATATCATTAGGCTAAGAGAGGGAAGTTGTCCAGATGAATTGTCCGACATCTAGGCAGTTCTTCAATCAAGCTTCTGTTTGGGTTCGAGAATGGAGGCCTCATGCTGAGTGTTTTAGTCCTGCCTTTGCTGTGGAGTGACATGTTGCCAAAACTGCTGGTATGATGGATGAGGACCTACAAGCCAAGTGGCAACATCTGTGCACAAGTGTTCCACAGGATACCATGAGGAACCTGTTTGCCTCTAATGGCCAAGCACACCTCATCTTCTGTTCAGTCTAGAGAGGCCTAAAGGCTAACTAGTGCCTCCTTGCATTTGTACAGGTTTACCAAAATAAACGTATCGTTTCGCTCTAGCATTGTAGTCACTTACATATATCATCATTACATTTGTACATAAAACGTTTCTCTCAATTGCAACTCTTTCTTGGTGACTTTTGTGGTCAATGAGTAAATGGAAAAAAACCTCTAAAACTGCATCTTAAAATTAGAATTAAAATGCAGTTAACATTTACATCACCACATACATACAGTGTGTCATTTACATTCCTAATGCATTTCTTTTCCATAGCAAGACATACATAGCAGGTGCAACAACAATAGCTTCCCATTATTAGCATTAGAGTAAACCTTTGAGTACCCTCCATACAAAATCTTAGGTTTTTACATTTATATCATTTAGAAGTAGCTCTTATCCAGAGCGACCTACAATTAATACAGTCTTACAATCCAAGCAATTGTGGCTTAAAGGTCTTGCTCAGGGAGCCAACTGTGACAGAGGTAGGGCTTGAATTCTGGACCTTCTGGTCCATAGTCCAGCACCTTAACCGCTCACATTGACTATGCAATATAATAACTTTACTCTTTTCTGAAATCCCATGCACTGAAATACATCATACCACATACTGGGTATGTAAAGCATAGAGACCTATTGCATATGACCTAATATATTTTGAAGGGTTTACAATCTGGAAGAGTATCCAACTGAAAGAAATGAAGTGAACCCTGAGTTAACCTTGATTTCTGTCAGTGCAAATGATTTAAAACTTCAAATATAGACACATTTATACACAAAATAGGAAGTTGTAAAAGTACATCAGTATGAGAACAGGATGACTATATTTACTGTAAAACGGGACAGTACCAGTGTTAGTCAGAAGCATGTAGCACCTCATTTGTGTAATCATTGCATACACTACAACCTGCCGACAATAAACAGATGCTGTGTAGCTTAATTTCTGGAACATTCAAGTACAATTTAAACTTAAGTGTTGCGTGTAAAATGATTAATTAGTGTAAAATTGTTATTAATATGGTGTTTAATATAATTATTAGTAACATAATATAGATTTATTTCCTACAGCTCAGAGAATGTGCACAACCTTTTTAATATCAAACTGAGTAAAACAAAACTAGCCTTTTTTTGTCAGATCTGATAACAGTTGAGTTTATGTGCACACTGTGAAACTAGAATTATTAGTTTTCATGAATGCAGACATAAGGACTGTGGCATTAGCAAATTATATTTACTTAATAAAGTATAAATATAGCTCAATATAAAGGGTGTTAGAATGTTCTCAACTGTTTTGCCCATTCTGTTCTTCGTTATCTAGCTCTGGTAGCTGCTCTCGCCAGTATGTGAATTGGCTGTAGGTATCCGAGCAGGGGAAGTCAGATGTATTGCTTCTGATCAGCAGAGGGAAGATATGATCAACCACCTCACAAAGACGCCCATAACTGCGAGAGGAATGTAGACACAAGGTTATCTCCCCCATTACATATCATATTATATAATATTACATATATGGGGCAGCACGGTGGCTCAGTGGGTAGCACTGTCTCCAAAGTATGGCTAGTGTGTGAGTGTGTGTATTTGCTCTTCGCTAATCTGGCGCACTGTCTAGGATTGTTCCTGCCTTGCATGAGTGAATGAATGAATTTCAATTTTACAACGCCAAACCAAAAAGTGTTAGGACTGTGTGAAGAATTTCATTTGACTTTTATTTCACTGCAGACAGTATGAACCTGATATAGTTCATGTTTCATCTGGTCAACTTAATTTCATGTGGTAAAATAAAAATCAATTCCAACACATTCCAAAAAAATAGATCAATAGAGTAAAATTGATAGAGAGCAACTTAGAGCTATAATTGTTACTTGTCTGTTTTACAGTATTTAGCTATATATCGGTATGTTTATGTATTATTGTTCTATTCCTGAACGTCTCTTACTTGCCATCAGCCTGCATTTTATATGCAGAGAAAGAGGAGAGAGAGAAAAGAGAGAGTAATAGTTTGTCTGTTTAGTTGTTTTGTGTATTGTTAGCATGTGCGTTCATGTGCTAAAAGTTTTGAGAATGGCACACATTTTAGTTTTCACAAAGTTTGCTGCCTCAGTTTCTTTAGAACCCTTTGTCAGATGCTTATAGATTATAATAAAGTACAGTTATATTTATAGATTTATAAATGTTTATTGGCAAATATATCTCATTTAGGCAAAGATGTAATATTTACAATGTTGACCCTTCTCTAAGATTTCCTCTGCATTCTCCTTCTGGGCTTAATTATGGCAAACCATTCTTGTCTAATCAGTGCTTTGAGTTGATCTCAGTTTCTGAGTGCTTGTTTGTCGCCCTCTTTTTGAGCAACACTTAGGTTATTTAAGTTTAGGTTTGTTTTTTTTTGTTGTGTTTGTTTGCTGCAGTTTGTGTCTGATTACGCTGAAGCACGAACACATTCACGAGAGACGAATTCCTATTTTCTGTAGTTAAGATGCACGTGCTGTTTTGTGCTACTGCGGTAGTGTTTGGTGTTTGGCGTTGTATTGTGATTTAGTCGGTGTGTTAGTGTGTATGTTTGTGTGTGATTTGCTTGTGTGATGTACAATGTAAATATGAGCACGTTGTTTGTTATAGTCTACTTTTGGGAGCAGAGCAGTTAAAGCACATTTGCACACCTGTATGTTTCAGCACTTTGGGTTGTTCTTAGACACCCCAGGTAAGAATTGTGTGCTGTACTAAACTGCACTTTAGTTAAGGTAGTGCAGTGTAGTAAGCTGGGTTGGGTAAATATTCACCTAACTCTGGGTTAAGTTTAGGCGTTGCTATTACACTGCTCACAAAAATTAGGCGATATTTAAAAATGAATATGAAGCAATAAAATAATAATTTTCTGTTTTTTATTAATCAAGAAAAGCAAATAAGTCAAACAAAAGTTGTTTTATAATGCAAATGCAATCCAAAACAACTTTTATTTAATTGCTGAAAATGCACTTTCTAAAAGGCTGAAAGCGCTGAAGTATTTGATCTAAGTTCAAGTAAGTTTGTAATTTTATTAGATCACTGATCTTAAAGTCCACATTCTGCAATTTCCCAGCCCTTGCAATGCCTCTGCAACATGATTAGCCTGAATGTGGAGCTTGGTGGCAAATGGGTTTAAAGCTGTTCAAACACAGACAACAGTGGCAACAGCACTTGTGTGTGATTATACTGTGGAATTGCTTTTAAGTGACTGGAACAGTACGAAGAAGACTAGGGGAGGGTCAGCAATGCACCAGGGTTGCGTGGACAGTTTCCTGCTGCGACTGGATGACAGATATGCACCCAAACCAAAATCGGCACAGAAATCAGCCCCATCATGTTTGACAGCATGCCCGGCTGAACGCCGTAGAACCTGTAGAAGGAGTGCTAATGAGGTCATCAGCCCCCTGATGAGTGGTCATCTGTCCTCTTCTCTGATGATTCACAGTCCATTTTTCAGTCTGACAATCATTTTGTCCTGATCTGGCGTGAACAGGGAACATGGGAGAATCCGACTTTCTTGTGAGAAAGAGATTCCTTTGGGGGTGGTGGAATCATGGTTTGGGCTAGAATTAGCATTGGTACCACTGCTGATTCCAAAGCATTGTACCGAGCTCTACGTCATCAGAAATGGATTGCTGACTTTCGTCAGATACAGAGATGGCTTACCCTATGCTGGAGCAGTTAGAAACAACTTTCTTTTCATGGATGACAATGTAAGGCCCCACTGTGCACATCTCATAAATAACATGCTCCAGGAGGCAGGAATAAATCGTATGGACTGGCCTTCATGTTCTCCAGGCTTGGGATGTACTGGGAGGACATTTGGCAAATCCTAAGCCTCTCACAACACTTCTTGAGCTGGAAGTTGCCCTGGAGTAAGAGTGGAAGAGGATTCCACAAGAACATAACAGGATCGTAACATCATGATTTGGTACGAAATCATTATCAATGAAAGGGTTTCGAGCCATCTAGGATGGACCAACACACAGGAATGTTGTCCAGGAAAATCAGTATTTCAAAAACAAAATGACTATTCAGAAACAAGTTCAAAAGCCATGCTGTGTCCAAGGTTTTTAATTTTAAGATCTTTGATGTTCACATTTTTGCAGAAAAGTACACTGAGATTTTAGAACAACATTAATTCCTTTAAGATCATCATCTCTTCCAGGGACATCCAAGCATTTATCAACAGGACAACTCAAAACAATTCAAATCAGAAAAGATCGGACTGAAATACAATATGTAAATCTCTTCTAGTCTTGTTTTGAGGAACTTCTTCTTTAAACGGTTGTTAGGTATTTGTTAGTATTTTATATAGTATTTTCTCTCCTTTTTTCCTTTTATTGAGAATGACTTAAATTTGTGTCATTCTAACTGAAAAAGGTCATGGTCTATTGGTTAAAGGTGCCTAGACACACAATAAAAATGGGAAAAAAGCTTCACGTACATTTTCTATCTAAGAATACATAGGGGTGCTAATAATTGTGGCACGTGGTTACTTGATGATATTAATTTCCTCCACAACTCTTTTTGCTCATCCTCATCAGGGATTTCAATAATTAATATAAAAGATTGTATAATGCTCAAAAACTTAAAATAAATGATCCCATAATAAATGATCCCCATATTTTTGTGAGCAGTGTATATCCTCCCAATGCTAATTAGCTTATTAATTGCTTTTAGATAGGCCATGAATAGTGTTGTAGGTTGACTTTTGGTTCGAAGCAGGTACTTACGATGATATGTTTGTCTTGGCATGCTCTTGGATAAGCTCTCCTTTAGGATTCACAGTGTAGATTCTGTTCAGTGGGACTCCCACCTCTTTATACGAAAACACGTCCTACAAATAGAATGAACCTTCAGTATAAAAGCAACATTAACCTTTACTTTCAGTGTAACTGACTCCACTAACTACTTACAGTTGCTCTGTTTCCAAATGCAGCATAAAAGGGCTCAGTGTTTGGATAAAATAGGTTTTTTATGTCAGTCAGGCACTCAATCTTGAACTTTTCAGGCTTTTTCTCAATCACCTCCCTGGGGCAGAAATTAGTACTGCATTTCACAAACTCCATTGGTGTATATTGTTTAACTATTAAGTGAAGCTTTATGCATATTTACCTGTGGAGTGCAGAAAACAAGCTACTGGGGCTGAGGAGAACAGGGCCCTGGGGTAGCATTGTGCCTCTCTCATTTACCCAGTGCAAGTAGCCTCTTGTCATATCAGCCATACCAATTGCTCGTGCAGAGCAATACATAAACTTGTAGCCATTCCTATTGAATAGAGAAGTAGGTTATGTAGCATATGTTTTTCTGGACCTATGCTGTGGAAACATGTAACACTTACTGGCTAACTTTGTGGTAGAGACGGGCAATGCCCTGGTGTGTCCAGTCCTTGCCCAGTGTTGGCAAAATGTGTCCAAGTGTATCTGATCTGTAGGTGGATATAAATTAAACACTATCACTGAACATGTAGCTTGTTCAGTGATGAAACATTTTACAGTGCAAACAGTTATTAGAAAATAGTTGTAACATTTTTGTGCCTTATTCAATCTTCAAACATGATTGTTCATATTTAAATCTCTCTATCAATTCTCACCTGGTGATGGTACCATCTATATCCGAAATTACAATCTTATCATCCCAGTTCCACAAATATATAGTGCCTTCACAGCGACATGTCCCCTGGTACTGAGTGGTCACACTAAAGACTACGTCATTGGGACCCTCTTGTAACTGCAGGCTGGCCTGAGAACAGATTTTATGGTATAATAAATCAAAACATTATCATGATATGATAATGTTCTGTCTCTAAATGTAATGCAGAGTATGATTTCAGTAAAATGTCTAGTGTGCTGTTGTCATGAAAACATGGTTAATAAGCTAGTTATAGTATGTATATAGTATAGTACATGACACATTACCAGCTCCTCTGATGACAAGCGGAGGGTCTTCCTATAGCAAACACTGCTAGCAGTGTGGAGCTGGTCTGGCTGGCTGCATGATGAATTCTGCTTTGCAGCTCTACTGTCATCGTCACTTGACGATGATTCATTGTTGAACCTGTTACAAAATCAGCCACATCTCAATCAGCCACAATTATGAGCTTTTCTGATACCTAAACACATGAACATCTAATAAAATCAAACCATGAAATGCACACTTGAACTGGACAATATCACCAACTAATTAACTGCAAATAAACCTGTTTAAAAATGGCATTTGGTAATATTATAATGTAGACTTCTTTCAGACTGGTAAAAAAAAAGCTGGAGTATATCAAAATAAATAGTTCGATTTGTAAATAAAAGTCATGCTTGTGAACTGGATGTGCTTCAATGTAAAGAAAAATAGTGCCAGTGTGTGATTTATTCAAAGCTTAAAGGACAGAAATATGTCAGTGCAATGCAAGTATATGAAAGACAAGGTATGATGTAATTATAATAAATACGCACATAAATGGTTAAACATAGTACATCTGTATTTTCACATTTATTTCTGTATTTGTATGTCTGTGTATTTTTGGGTCTTTATGTCAATTGAGTGGGCGGTCCTGACCTCAAAAGTGGGATTGCTGTTTTGACTGAATACTACTGCCTTTGCCCTTCAGTGCCTGCTTTCTATTACACTGGAGTTTTGCCCTTAGCTAGCTAGCTATATTCATGACTTGTATGATTATATGTTTTGAGGATCAGCGATAATGATTTGAGACAACTGGTGAATGATTATGAGATCTACAGTTCAAATTATTACCTTTTGGTGTCGCCTGGAAAGATGTATCGTGTTTAAGGTCACCTCAATATTGATTGGTCAAGTCATCTGCATTTTAAATTTGAATGCACCTATATGCAAAATATTATGGTATTTCACTGCTCACTGCAGACTGTACTGTCTAAATGTCTAAATAAAGATAAAAAGAAACTTTTTATTCTTTTCCCCCTCTTCTTTATGTGGAAGAGTTTTAATAGAGAAACACATTTACTAACTGATAAGTACAACATAAAGTTTATATGATTTAACTGGTTTACCAGCATCATTGCATTTAAAACAATTAGTGATATATTTTAATAGTATTTAATAATAATAATAATAGGGATTTAATAATCTCTGTGTAAAAACTGTTTTCCTTTATAATGTTTATCATAGGGCTTCACTGCCAGCTAAATTGGGCCTTATCGCTAGTGCAGCAGTAGTTAATTAACAGTAGTTAATTTAAGTAAGTAAAATTACTAGAGGAGCTACAATGAGACGACCAAACAGTAGTAGTACAGTAATTTAATAGGTAGAGGCCATTGGCAATTTGTTCCTTCTTGTCGTTTCACTAGTTTTGCAGTTGGCTAGGGTCACCCTCACTACTAGTACTTGTAGCTAGTGTTGTAGCTGGACCCTACAGACTTAAGAATATGGAGGAGGTTTCAGGAGACAGACAGGAGGTAGTGACTATGAGAGCTGGTCAAGGTTGTAGAAGGTCCTGAAGCAGGACTGATATCTGCTCCTTTGTGCATGAAGGAACAGGACTGCCAGAGCCACCATCGTCATACTTTGCTTTTCACAGGTGAAAACAGGTTTCAAAATGTTCCTTAATTTTTTGAGCAGTGTCCATTAACCCATTTATTTATTTATTTATACACAAGTCTTTTGTTTTCAGTATGTCATTCATACGCAGCTTAGTAGAGAAGAGTCTTTACTAGACAGAGAACCATTCATCAACAATGGTAGTAATACTACCAATTGTCATATAATGAGAGAGAGAGGGGTTGTCCTCAGTCCCATTTTCCTCTAAGATCATAGTGCATGTCTTTTATTAGTAATGTGTACTTTTAGTCATGGTCCCCTGTGTTGTTTTGGGGTGCTATACCATATTCTTGCCTTGAGTTTCAGTGTTAAGTTGAAAGTAACTGGAATTCTGATTCTTGGATTTTGAAGATGTTTCGTCTCTTATTCTTTAGTTCTACTTCCAGCCTTCAACTTAATGCTCAAGCTTAACCTTTCCTACATGACAGAAAATTTACACAAATGTATTTTAAAAGGGCATCTCTCTCATCTCATCTTTCTCAGAACAATGTCAGGATGATGTGCACCAGGAGCTGCCCTGAAGCAGAACTTATTTGCCTTCCACAACAGGCTGCTTAATTTTAGCTGGTGCTGTGTATACTGTGTCCTGTCATGTATTGGTGCTCTCTTTGTAGCTTCCTGTACTGTGTGGGTAGGTATGTGTATTCCTGTGTAGAGTATAGCTCTGTATACTATATTTGTTATTATTAGTTCTTGTCCTGTGCTTCATGTTTCTGTATCCTCAGCTTAGTGCTTGATCTGTATGGTTTTATGCCAGTATAATCATGTAAAAAAAAAAACCACAAGCATGACAGATAGCATCAATAAATTAATAAAACTTTCCACCAAAATTGGGAATGTTCAAATCCAGATCAAGATAAGATGAACATGCAACATAATTCTTACGTTAAGGTGTGCATATGTTTATATGTCAAATACATTCAAATTATGTAAGTAAACAGAACACTCAAATATTGTTTGTAGTTAGAGACACTGCTATTCTGCCCCCACTGTTTGTGTCTTGCTGCATGTAAATACATCACGCTAATTTTCAAGGAAATGCACTGTATGAAACATATGGCACTCCAGTTCTGTAACACTTAACACTGTTACCTGGTGCTTGTTGATAAAGCATGTTCTCCACTTTCAACAGATTCCTGATGCAAAAAAGAAACGAACTCAGTCAAATCATTTCAGATTTCCAAAAAAGGATTAGAAGAGTAATACACAGATCAATTACTTTTCCATGTTAGTTCTCATGAAATCATATAGCTCATGTACTTATCAAACCTTAGACATGTGAAAGTTTGAAGTAACAGCCTACTGATTTAGAGTTGCTGTTTCTCCCCCGCCATGAGAACCACCAGCGTCCTCCTTTCTTAGGCATCTTCTCCTTCATGATATTCTCCACTGAAGCCTGGAGCAAATGCACAGAGTTCTTCGTACTCAAAACTTCAACTTAAAGCTCAAAAACGGAATGACAGTGTATGACTGTGACTTTTTACACAAAGAAATATGTGAAAGCAGCAAAGTGTCAGACAAACACATGCAAAAAAGAAGGACATACTGGACTGGGGCAGAACATACTAGGAAGGCAGTATGTGAAAAATCCCAAAGTAGAATACAAATAACTCAGACAAGAGTACTTAGAGAAAACAGTGCCATATACAACAGGATGAAGAAAAAGCAATGGCATGATGCAACAAAAACAGAAACAGGAAAAAACAGGGAGGGAAGAGACGAGATAAGTTCTTGAAGTTCAACATCTCATGGTGCATATGTGAGCAACACAAAGAAAGACAAAACGGTGCTGTGGAAAACCAGCACGCACAAAGCTTTATAGATACTTTAAAGGGGACATATTTTGTATTTTGTGTGGAATTGTGGAACTGGATTTCTGCAATTCAGTCTCAAGAAATGTTAATTTCATTATTCAAGGCCCTAAGAACTAGAAATCCACTTTAATTTTGTTGGTGTCAGTTCTGCACACAGAAATTGAATCATGTTTCATTTAGGACATACAGTGAACTTAAGTTAGCGTCTCAATAAACCACCTGTTATTTAACATATATGAGTAAATTACAGTTTAAATATGATATGCATAAAAGTTTACTCATGATAACACACAACCTAGATTAAATAAAATAAGCCCTCAATTTAATACTGAATGAGATTTCATGATGCCAATACATTCTGCCAAAAAGTAGCTCCACAACAAATTTGTTGTTCCTATGCAACAGTTCAGTTCAATTCAATTTTATTTGTATGGCACTTTTTACAATGGTACATTGTAACCCATCCTCCATGGGTGTAACTGAGAATCGGTCCAGTTTGACCATTTGACTTCTCACTCGTAGCACTGTGTTCAATTTATCTCTACTACCTAAAAAGCCACAAAAGACTACTGACTCTTCAGACTATAAGCTGTTATTGACACATAATGGTCGCTAGATGACAATTCTTGCACTTATTTATTTGCTCAATATTTTTGCCCTGATTTTCATGATCAGAAAAAATGAAAAAGTTCAAATGTACTACACAAAACTTTAAGATTCTGTCTTACGGAATTACAATATTAATATATTACATAATATATATTAAAGTATTACAATATTATCTCTCCGATGTTTGTAGATGGAAAAATAGACGGTGTACTTTTCCCCATTGTATAATATGTTTTTTCTAGCGTATTCATTATTATTTCCATTGGTTAACTTATTGATGGTATAATCTTAGTTTATTAAAGATAAGGGAGCATGTTCTAAGTAGAAAAAGTAAATAAATGTAAGTGTAGTAGAAGCACTTAAACATTTTTCATTCAATTTCACTTTCAAAATGTACAATTATGGGCTCATACAGGAACTAACAGATGTTTGGGTTCTAGTTCATATTCCACCAACAACTCCAACACTCCAACTTCAACTGTACCATTACACAGAAATTGACTGAACTACCATAACAATGCACAACTAATTAAATTCACATCAGATTTGATGTCTCTCATGTGTTTTACACCATGCAGCTGACAACTTTACTAGTCATCATGCCAATCAAAATCAACTTGGGTGCAAAGACTGGCGTTTCTGATTTGTCTGATTTTGCTTATCCAGCTCACATCTGCTGTAGTTACTTACAAAATGACACCTTATAAAGTAAAATACTATAAAAACAAAAAAACCCAATTCTTTAATTGACTCATTTATTTATTGACAATATGAATACCGTTGTTCAACATTTAATCCAAATTAGAAAGCATTTCTGTTTGTGTGTGCTGCTGCTGTGCAGAACACAATCATATAGCATGGTGACACATGAGGGTTGAACTTTAATAATATATCATAATGTACAAGAATACAAATATAAAGTAGGAAAATACAAGAACACAACACACAGGTTTTACCTTTGGCAGTGGTTTCTGGAACGCCTGCATAGCCAGCACAAGTGGAGCTGCTGTACCCCAATTATAATACCTTACAGATAAAAAAGAAATGTCAAGTTTAATGCAATAATTGGATAAATAAAAAATGGAGTATTCTTTGTTGAGCAAAATATTCTACATACTTAGTTCCAATATTTACGACTAGGTTGGGATCATCAATAATCGATGGATTATCAGCAAATTCCTGATAAGATACTGTTTTGTCCTGAAATTCCTCTGTGAAGAGAAAATACAAACAAGCTGTGGTCTGTATTTCGAGGCAGCATGATATAACAACCCAGCTGTATATTGGATACATGAATTACCTTTAGTGATCTCCCGGTTCTCTGTCAGTCCCCCACAGAGAGAGAGAGCAATACTGGGCAGGTCACCTTGGTCAGAAAAGCTGTCCATTCCACTGTCCATACCACTGCCAATTACAGACTGGGGTGACTGATTGATGCTCCTCAACTCTGTCTTGCCGCGATCTACTGTACCATCACTGTACAAACAGAAGCATTATTGATATAGATCTGACTCTCTAATGCTAGATCTCAATCTGAATTTTTTTGCAATAGCAACCATGTTTGTGGATTGTGAGAAGAATATACCTTCTACCCTTCTTACTGTTAAGCAGGTCAAAAAAAAGTGGCATTGTTTGTTAAACCTGTAAACATATAGAGGAGGTTTTTATACATACCTTTTAGGAAAATAAAGTGCTGCTATCTCAGGTTCTAGCTCTGTAAGATCATCCAGATATACACCATCTAAACCGAGGTGTTGGCTTCTCTTGTCTAAAAATAAATGATTATTAAATGTTATAGTATTTCAGTGTAAAAGATTAGTTGCACTTGCTACTTAAATATCATCTCTTAGAAAAGTCCTTTTGTTTTGATTCAGAAAGCCTGAATAGATGCTTTAGTTTGGTTGCATCCCACAAACCTTTTCTCTTTGAAGGAGAGTAAGTCTTATTGGGACCTTGCAGGCCAGGACTGTGTTGTTCATCCTCCAGGTCACTGGTTAGGCAAGATGTTGCACCAATGGCTTCTACGTCTGTAGATGGAGAAGATGTTGGAGCCACTGCATGTTCAGCCCTAAGTACAGGACTATTTCCCTCCACACTCTCCACTATCCTGTCTCCTGTGATGGCATGGACGTTAGTGCTGACTGGCAAGGAAACTGATGTTGCTACCGTGGGCTCAGTCAGGGATTGCTTGAACATGGGCTGTGGATAAAGACAGCAATTTCATAAAATATCCAAATGTATGTGGTTTTGATACTTGACACATTTCAGCTTAAAATGAATATATATATATATATATATAGTTAAGCATAGCAGGCATAGCATATATGATAAAAAGCATGTTATTCTCTACATCTTTGTTGTATGTGGAATTGGGGACCAGTACATAAATGTCTCACATAGATGGTATTGGGCTGTTTCTAAAATCAATCAAATTAAAATACATATTCTAACTAATTGCAATAACTTTAGTACATCGTTCCAAAATATAGTTCTTTCTAATCAATCTCTTCAAACAAGGCCAATCCTGATCAAGTTTCACTGAACTGTAGAAGGGCCAGCTTGGCATGCTTTGATTCAAGTGTAATGGGAGGTCACACTAAGTTCATGTCACTGTAACATATAAGAGCTGATTTCTGATTTGCTTTTAGTTTTTTTCTTTGCATCCATCCATCCAGCCATTATCTTCCACTGAATCCAGAAGAGGTTGCGGGTTAGCTGGTGACCACATGGCAACTCTGGCCGCAAGGGCTGGAACAACCCTAGACGGGGTGCCAATCCATCTTAGGACACATACAGACACATTAAACTAAACAGTAAACCCATTCAACCTGGGACCTTCTTGCTGTGAAGCAGTGGGCAGCACTGAGCTACTGTGCATACAGAATGAGAAATAATTATATATGGCCATTATACCACTGCGTCCTTATACCATATAATAACCCTACAGTGGAGTGGCAACCTGTCTAGGGCTGTTCCAGCCTTGTGCCTTGTGCCCTGTGCCTCTGGCTAGGCACTTGCTTTTTTGTGACCCTGACCAGAATTAATTGAATAAGAAACTAAATTAATGAATGAATGGATGAATTATGAATCTACATGTGTGATACTGTACCTTGGCAGCCTGAGGAAGCTCTCCCCATGCCCACATCATCTCAGGGTTGTCTGACTTTCCCTTGGTCAACTGACTGACCAGCAGTTCAGAATCGCTCTTGGGTGTAGTAGACAAGGAGCCACTTCCCAGGTTTACACAAGCAACAGGGTAGGGAAAGGGAATAGTAAAGTAGTTCTGGGATTAATATTACCTAATTACCTAAATTAACATCCTTTAAATTTATACAGTGGTTGATATCATATATTAACATGTGTGTATCTGATTGTATTGGTACCTTTTTGCAGCTGGAAACACGGAAGCTTCTTGTGGGCAGGACATGGACAGACCTCCATTAACTGGGACAGGCAAATTACAGCTCTGCCCCATCTTTGTGCTGTAAGTGCAAAAGAGGTTAAAGGGAACTTTTGCAAAAATTCCACCATAACCAATAATACATGTTGTTAGGGGCTAAACAGTGTAAGGTGAGTTACACCATCTATGACTATTTTAAGTCTTATTATTATTAACACCACCTTTACTGCTCTTTCTTAACTTTATTTGCGATGTTTTAAGGAAATTGGGTTCTCTGCCATACCTTTGTACATGTGTCCAATTTTTGTTGCACTGTGAATACATGTTGCTTTGTGTAAAAGAGCTCCTGGAAAACCCACCAGCATTCACCTGCTCAGAATATGGTTCATGTGACATAGCTCTGAAAAACAAACAAACACAAAATCACATATGCATACACAGTAAAAATACTTGTGAAATATATGTATGTTTATAGCTTTATAATGGCCATGAATTATTCACATTTATTGCATTAGAAGAATTGGAAGTCTAGTCTTTAGGAAAGCTCTATGATGTTCACATTGATGGCTAAATTTGAACCAGGTCAATAGCATGCCCTGTCAATCATGTGTGAAAGATAAGGTCTTTGTAGGCTGCATCCCAGTCAGCACTGTTTTCTGTGTATTCTTAAGTTAGTGATTAATGTAAGTATATGAAAAGAACTGTTACTGTAAAATACTAATTTAAACAAATAGTGTCAGACTTGTAGATAATTATCATGAAATCTTAAGAGGGAACTACAGATTAAACATGAATCTTGCACCCTAGACACATTTTTAGATGAAATGTTTTGTTGTATAGGACCATGTATTGAAACTTAAAATAAAAAACAAATATTTTTCAGGCATGTATGAAAGATAATGCCTGCATTCGAATCAGCACTGATGTTCTGTTCTTCATTGTGCAGAGTGAATTATTAAAATGGATGAAACAAGTTTGTGACATTTACTCAGTAAATTTGTTAGAGGTGACAGTTCCCGGTCGTGGCACTCACTTAGCTCCATCATGGTTCTGAGTTGTATATTTATTTAATAATAACTGTGGTTTAAAGCAAAATAAACCCTTTTCCACAAATGTAACGCCCCTGATGTTTTCAATGCAGTTTTGTTGTTTTAAAGGCAAATCCTAAGTGAAATGTATGCTTATACTTTTCAACCATCTATTAGGCCATTCATTTTAAAGAGACATGGAGAATTGTGAGATCACTAAAGTGTAAGCTGATGCAATGTATCAAAACATTATTATGTTATATTTTCCCCAACACATTTAATGTTTTCCACTGGTGTCATATTAAATTGAATATTATATTTTTATAACATATTGATCAATTTTAGAAACACTTCTGTGTAACCTTGAACCAATGTTAAGAATTAGCACAAGATCCAACACAATACCATGCTGGACAATGCAAATTACCATCTGTTCTGCTCTAGCTCACTCTGTTACCTCTTTTAATCATTCTGCAAGTGTGTATTTGAAGAATTTCTTGCAAGAATACAAAAAGACAGCATGACAAAAATGACAGGATTCACATAACCAAACAAACTCATAACTGTTTTACACAAACAGCCAAAGCTACTAACAATTCTGTAAAGGGAAAAAAAGAGGACATACATAAATAAATAAATAAAACTTGCCCTTAAGACAAATAACAATAACACATTTGGGCAAGTCCCAATGGGTAACTAGACTGTAACTCAAAATGCTAACTTAGTCCCCAAAACATCAGACTTGTGCCATAAGGTATTCGTGCAGAGTGAACTAACTCTAAATAGGAGGGACTAAACTCCAGGTTAGTTGGTCTTAACTCGTGGTTAATGGTCAAATAGAAATGGATGTAAAAAAAAAAGCTGAACCATTCTGAACCATTCTGTACAGGTTATGATGATATATTATTAGGATTTCTGAGCTCGGTTTGCAGGAGGACTGCTGTGTGACATGCTAAACGAGATGGTCATAAGTAAAAAATCAGCTCAAACTGGACGGTATTTATGTTGGTACCTGTCTTTCTTGTCACATGTGGTTAATTTGTTACATGCTCTTAATACTACTGCACAAGCCATAATGTGAGTCAAAGACATAGTTACTTTAGTAATGACTAGACATGCCTTGGGTATTTACTTTGTTGTGTGTGCTAACAGTTGCTAGGAGGAAATGCTAGCCTAGATATTAAACATAATTGTCATTAATCTTGACATGTGCATGTTTGATTTCTTATTTACAGAATCACATGAGTATTACTATGCACAACTGAGCTTGGTGTTGCTGATAAATAACCTGTATAAGTGTCTACAAAAACACAGCTTTCTATATTATTTTATCTATATATTATCTTTCTATATATTTAAATATTATGTTTGCATGTCATCGCTTAAGTGTTATTTTGTTGGTGCTAGTGTAAGATTTGGCTAAGTCAAGTTCATAATTAGTCTTTAATGTTTTTGTTGTATTGAACAGGAATGGCTGAAATATTATTAATATTTTGTGTTTTGTAAATTTGTAGAAATAAATCAATAGTCCAGGACAAGGAAAACTCTGTCAGAGAGAATCCTTTTCTCAATAATAATGGACATTATTGGTATTTGTACACACAAGGTAGATTCATAACAATATATTTTTTAACTGGACCTTAGTGATGAAAACATCAAATGTTTCTGACCAATAATTATTACTATTACTATTAATACTTGTAAATTTAAGCAAATGGTGTCAGGTTCATTTTCTACTGAGCCACAAAAACTACATGATAATGAGCAGGTCGCATGTTGGTTACTGTAAAAAAAAGGAGTAAGAGTTCATTTTAATATCAACAATGGATATTAGCTAGACCTGTAGATAATTAACATGAAATCTTTAGAGGAGGGATCAACATTTTATAATGCATATTATGGACATGTAACATGGATCTTGCAAACCAGACACATTTTTAGATCAAATGGACATTGTGAGTTATATAGAACCATGTAATGAAAATCAAAATCAAAATATAATTTATATATAATATAATTTAATTTAGCACACAGTGTTAAACACAGTTTCTTATCCTTTGAATATCTTATGAACAGGGCAATTACATTTACATAAAGCATTAGTTTTAGATGCAGCAGTGACACCGACCCCAGCATCTTCAACCAAGCAGCAAAGCCCTGGAGAGCTGGTGCCTAGCCAGCAGCATAGGATGCAAGACAGTAACAGGGCATAAATCTGTCATAAGTCACACACTCATACACTAGGGCACCATTAGTGTAAACAATGTGGTCCCAATAATTCAGAGTTTATATTGTTAAATGATGTACTCTAACACTGTACTGTAGTTGTACTTTTTCTTATAAGCTTAAAGTGTTATTATTTGTCTTTGTAAGTTTGTGTATCTGGTGTAATTTGCTGTGGTTAGTTGAATAGTCAAGTGGTTGCATTAGTAGCAGTAACATGTTAACATTGTGTATTGTGGTAATTCAGGGGATGATAAACTTATTATACTTATAAAACTTATAATAATAATTTATATTATCATTTAAACGTTCTGCTGAGTTTAACTAACTCCATCTAACAGACATGATATGAAACAATATCCTCCCATCTTAATACTGACCTGTCTACCATTGTTTCTGTATCTTCATCTGAACTCATATCAATGGGGAACATGTCCTCATCCTCTGAGTCTTCATTTTCACCTCGCTTCACACTGTCAACTTTAGGCTTTTTTCTCCTCTTCCTCCTCTTCTTTATCATACCATTGTCTCCCAAGGATCCCACAGACTGGATTACGCTTCCAGTTACAGGTTCAGTCAAACGAGATGCACCTTTTCCTATCTGGGATTCCATCAAAGCTGAACCAACAGTTATTATGGGTGAGGTCGCCAGGTAGGATGGCACAGTCTCCTGTACAGAGCATTGAAAATTGACCAAATGTAGCATACAGTGTGTGCTTGTTATAAAAAAAACCTGGGCATTATCTGCTTCCACAAAGTTTCTTTTCAGAAACTACAATTTAAATCTACTTTTTTTCTACTCATAATAAACATCTAAATTCATAAATATCTAAATAATTTGGAAATCCATGACATAGTGTTACTACTAAGTAATATTAATAATATTATAAGAAAAGAAAGCACTCCCAATCACTGATTCAGTGACAGTGTCAGATGGTTTCTCATCCACATCACTGTGAACCTAATAGCACTTTAGTTACATTTGAGTGCCGAGGTAAAGCCTATTAGCTTTAATCGGTATTTGATACACTGTCAATTTTGCAAGTTTTCCCACTCAAAGAATGGAGAGGTCTGTAATTTTTATTAGGGATAAAATGTAGACCTGCACAAGCCTGAAATGGGCTAGAGGATAATAAGCTTGGTGAGAAGGCAGCTTGGTGAGAAGGCAATAACTGTTGGTGCAATTATTTAAAAAATGGAAGAGGGGTATGGGTGATTCTGAGAAAGGTCAGGAATCAGCCCAGAACTACATGGGGCGACCTGGCCAATGACCTGAAGAGCTGGGAAAACAGTCTAAAAGATGACCGTTGATGACCATCCCCCTGCTCAGGCTAGGAAATGTCCAGGCCCAGATAAAGTTAGCCAATTACCATCTGGATGATCCAGAGTGGGCAAAAAGGTCTTGTGGTCAGATGAATCCAAAATAGAGCTTTTGGCGGTACGGTGACTCAGTGGGTAGCATCGCTGCCTCGCAGCAAGAAGGTCCTGGGTTCAATTTCAGGGTGGCGCACCATGGGTCTGTACTGTGTGGAGTGTGCATGTCCTCACCAAGTATGTGTGGGTTTACTCTGGGTACTCCGGTTGGGTTATTTGATCACTCTGAATTGGCATCAGCCTCTTGCCTAGCTTCGGCCACCCTGGCAGTATCCCAGCCCACATTCATAAATGAAAATCAGTCATTTAAGGCATGGTAACCATCAGTAGTATCCCTATACTACTGTTATGCTGACAATAATAATAATAATAAGAAGAAGAATAGAGCTGTTCTGTATTAACTCCACTCATTGTGTTTGGAGGAAGAAGAAGGAAGAGTACTACCAAGACGACCGACCCAACTGTGAAGCATGGGGGTGGAAACATCATACTTTGGGGGTGCTTTTCTGCTAAGGGGACAGGACGACTGAACTGTATTGAAGGGAGGATGGATGAGGTCATGTATTGCAATATTCTGGCCAACAACCTCCTTGTTAGAAAATGAAATGGGTCGTGACTGAGTCTTCCAGCATGACAATGACCCCAAACACATATCCAGGGAAACTAAAGAGTTGCTCCTTAAGAAGCATTTTAATGTCCTGGAGAGGCCTAGAGAGTCTCCAGACCTGAACCCAATAAAAAATCTTTGGAGGAAGCTCAAACTCAATGTTGCCTAGCAAAGTCTCTTACAGTTGAAGTGTACCTATGATAAAAATTACAGACCTCTCCATTCTTTGTAGGTGGGAAAAGTTGCAAAATGGGCAGTGCATCAAATACTTATGTAGTATATATACTGGCGATATTTCAAAATGAAACATCCTTTAATTTTTGTAAGCAGTGTAGTACAACACATATGTGGAGAGTCACGTTAGTGACGAGAGTCTGCATGAAATTATTTTCTGATTGATAGTATGAAGTGAAGTCAAGGTAGAACACATCTGAAATGTAACACAATTGTTGCTTTTGTAACCAGGCATGTCTACTAGTGTCTTTCAACTTCCTTTTCAAAACAAATATTGTATACAGATCATGGGCACTCTCTAGGTTATTTTGGTCAGTCTGACCAATGCCCTGCTTACTGCTTCTTTCATCTTTCAAAATTTTATGAACCAGTGTTAGGGGCGCCACCACCCCAAAAAATCAAAAGGTCCCAAGTTTAATGACTGATTGTGACAAGTATGACATTCAACATTATGGAATAAGTTCAATTGCAGCATATAGCCTGTTGGTCTGCATTACATTTTTAAAACCAAAACATGATGTTCTTTGTCGCACTGAGTAACAGTTTTGTAAGCCTTGTGTAAAAGGGCTGTTAAATTAAAAACTGAAACTGCTGTGACTAAAACTACTCAAATATTTTGTCTAAATTTTAGCATGTCCCACCTCTCCCTTCTTTCTTAACAAATTAAACATTGAAAGTAGTAGTAATAATAATAATAATAATAATAATAATAATAATAATAATAATAATAGTACCACACCACACACTAGCACACACACTTTGTTGTTCCTCCACCTCAGCATCACTCTACTGGTCTTGTCTTCATCAACAGAAACCAGTCAATTTGGGATAGATAATGTAAGATAATGTAATATTGTAAAACTTCTTTGAGAGTGTATATAAATAAATATGAATAAATTATCTAATAATATGTTTTTATAAATACATTTGACTTTGAGAATCTGACTCAATAATAATAAGAAGAAGAATTGTACACTGAAATCAAAATTGTGCTGCCTTGAGGCATTGAATTGATTAATTGATAACCTTTTCTTAAATCCTTAAACCTAAAAAAGAAAAAGGTTGATGGTAGATCAAATGTATTCAGTCAGTTGAGAACGTTAACGTTTTCCAGTTGCAAGGCATGACAATATCACTTCGGGTCATTTCCACTGTAACAAACTAGTTTGGAAACTTAATCAGGAAGTTAATTACCTCAGTATTAATGGGAAACTTCTTATGGGCAACACCGTAATTTTACAACAACATAGGCTGATAAAGTGATAAAGCGGCTGTGCAAGATATGCAGGATGGAATTTATGCTATACTTGTGTTGTTTGTTTATAGTTTTCAGCTCAACACGTATATTACAGTAAAGGTTCAAGCACACTATGAAAGTGTTCATACCTCAAGATGTCTCAAGATGTCTTCATTCACAATGTGTCTTAAGACATGCCTTAAAACATCCCATGATATGGTGATGGCCGGGTATATATTTGGTCAGCTGAGTTACACAATCTGTCTGATTGTTGATTAATGTGGTTAAAACTCTTTAGAGATGATATATAACCTTTTCTAACATTGTAAGCATCAACATCTTTTCTCTAAGGTCCTTGAAAATCTACTTTCCACACTTTAAGAAATGTGTTGTGTTTGTCAGTCTGACAGATCCTAAGAGGTAAACATAGTTTTTCCACTCACAGATTTATAAAATATGGTCATTGTTTTCAATATATAAATGACCATGTATAATATTTTGCATGATTTATTAAAATGGGTTCTGTTTGTCAACTTATGGGAAGTGTGAAAAGCTAATGTTTAGGTCATGTTTTGTGGAATATAGAAACTTCTTAAGGGTTTATACATTTTATAGCACCAGTGTAAATAACTCACCGTATCACTCTTGGTCTCCTTGACAAAGAAAGCTTCACCATTCTCTCCCAGTTTCATGTGTAGGTTGACTGGCTCCCCATTTATCTCTATATCAACCTGAGAAAAAATTAAATACAAGATTACAAAAACGTAATAATAATGTGGGTTTTAGGTATAATTATGTTCCTCTTAGTGCTGACTTTTGCCTAGGACAGTATTGTCATTTCTAATGAAGTAATGCAAATTACTTGATTGCAAAAACAGCAACAACAACATTAGCAACATACAGCTAAACAAATTAAATATGTTCATGGCATATCTACTGCTCACAAAAAATAGGAGATATTTAAAAATGAAATATATACATAGCAGCTGTAAGGGCACAGTGGGTGGAACACTCCTGGCAAATGCAGTGTCTGTAATCCTTGTTCAAATCCCAAGTGTAACTTACAATATAAAGACTGGGTGGTGGTGTTTACAGACACAAACATCCCATGGGGGTGCACAGGGCACTCCCAGTATCAGTCAAGTCAGGGTAACTGGAGAGGGTTGTATCATGAAAGGCATTTGGTGTGACAAACAAGTAACAGGAGCAGCCGAAAGAGGAACAACATAAAAGGAAATCACAGGGAGGGAATATGGAAGATGTCAAAGTGTAAGGATAGAAAACTCACAGTATATGCCTCGAAAATTAAAAAATGCTAATAAAACAAATGAAAAAAATATTAGGGAAAAGGGGGTCAATGTTTGTGACTGAATGAAATAGGCAAAGTAAACAAAGACACAAAGGTAACAAGGTTACAATAGGCAATCATGGAATGTGAAAGATCTTCAGTAAAGAATTATGAATTTGCATTGATCAGTGAGGTAACGCTAAAACTTTTATCTTTTGTTGTTTTAATGACACATATTGTAGGTGATCAACCAGTCCCAGTATACTGTAATGTAATGTATTAATGTGCATCATGTCAATTCAAAGTCAGATGTATTTATATAGCCCTTTTTTACAATGGAACATTGTATCAAAGCAACTTTACAACATTATCTTAAAAGGGCGATCCCAAATTAAGCAAACATACTGTGACAGTGCAAAAGAAAAACTCCCTAAATGTTGTAAGAAAGAAATACAAAGAGACCAATCCTCCAATCGGTGGCCTAGATGTTAAATAAGATTGTATTAATAGTAAAATTAAGTAAATAATAACAGTTAAATAAAATAACTTATGCATATCGGAATATATTTGTCTGATACACAGAGTCAGTCCTATGTTTGTGCTTTATTTATTGTAATGCTTTTGAGCTGTTGGCCGTTGTCCTGGAGTATCAGAATAGGGGGCTGAGAAACTTCTGCAATTGCTTGTTTTGCTCATTTTGAAATATCCTTTAATTTTTGTGAGATATTTCAAAATGAAGTATACACTATACTGCTACAGTATCTTAAAGCAAATACAATATTTCCAGGGCTCAGAGTATGAGTTGCTACACATGCCTGAACTTTTTATTACGCTGGAAGGAGTTTGTCAGACTTCACAATGACCAGCAGCTACACAATGTGGACAGGACTGGGTTGTGCAGTGCCATTGAAGACAAGGAGCACCTAGATGCTAGGTTCTGCTCAGCCTAACGTTGTCATTATTGAATAGTTGAATGTCTGTCTTGGTATTACTCTAGAAGGATAGATGGAGGCAACAGAAGAGCATCTTGTTACACCCAACGACCAGAGCTCTTCAAAAATGACCATATGAGAATTGCTGCTGGAGATGAGGCAGTGCTGTATGGAGGAACATCACCGAAATAAGTGAGGCCAATGAGAGGAGTTGTGAGTACGTGGACTAGGCCCAAGTGGATTACACTTTTTGCACCCTCAAAAAACTTGATTTATTACTGTTTGTTGAGCCAAGTGTCGAGCATTGTGCACCCAGCAAGCTGCGCAACTAATATTTAATATATTTAATAATATTTAATATAAATTTGAGCCTGTCAGATTTGAATTATCTGTGCTTTATGATTTAAAAGTTGGGCAGGAGCTGTGCAGTTCATTTTGTGCAGTTTGTGCACTTTCACATTAGTGCATTGTCTGTGATTGCATGGGCTCTAAGGACAAGAAAACGATTCACAGCAGACATGCATCAAAATAAAATAAAAACTGCTGCCTAGTTGCTTTTTCTGGAATGTTTTTGAGTCTGGGGGAAAAGCATTATAATTCACTGGAAGCATTCTCAGTACTTTGACAGTAAAAAGTTTACACTGGATATTCAGCAAGAAGATTAGATTGTGCTGGATCTCTACTTCTGCTCATAAACAACATTCTGAAATGGCTGAAATGAAATTTCAAAATCTCCCATCTTTCCATTTTGCTGAACACGTTTAATCACAATTGCCAAACTCGCTGCATCAGGCACCGTAAACAGCAAGGGACCGCCTGCAAAGTGTAGACACTATAACAACGTAAGGCAGGCACACAAATATGAGTTAAAACCTACTGAACAACAGAGATTATGTGAAAATCACTATCTAACCACAACAGATTCCTCTGTTTATTATTCCTATGATTAATATTTTGGAAGTGTAGGCATTGTAAACATGAATGGAATCAATTTAATCTCATAAATTGCTACTGTAAGATTTTAATTTGGCATAAAGAACAAGATATTTAAAAAAATTTAATATATTTAAAAGCTTCTAATCTACTTCAGGGTTAAAAATAATCTACTTCAGTATTAAAGTTGAAATTCTAGCTCAACAGTTCAGGGATGAATAATATTCTATGTATATTGACGTAAATATCTGTCCTGCTTTGTGATTGGTTGAAGAAGTCACATGGTGTGTGTGTGTTTGGGGAAGTGCAATAGAGAGTCAAATGAACAAGCTGCTGAAGTCTGATGTCATAGAGCAAAGCTCACAAAATAATTAAAATAAATATGTCACGTTTGGGACTTACAGTGGAGGAAACAATTATTTGAACCCTTGCTGATTTTTGTAAAAAAAAATATGAAACACGAGTCCATAATTTTAAGGGTAGGTTTATTTTAACAATGAGAGATAGAATATCTAAAGAAAATCCAGAATATTATATTGTTCATATTTGCAAAGAGAAATATGTATTTGATCATCTACCAAACATTGAGAGTTCTGGCTGCTACAGACCATGATTTTAATCAACTCATTACCTGCATTAAAGACAGATGTCCTAAATTGTTACATGAATAAAAGACACCTGTCCACAAACTCAAATAATCAGTCAGACTCTAACCTCTCTACCATGGGCAAGATCAAAGATCAAAGTAAAATCCTGAGTGACAACCTCCTTCCCTCCGTCAATACATTAAAAATGGGTGGTGGCTGAGTCTTCAAACACGACAATGACCCAAAACATTCAGCCAAGGCAACAAAGGACTTAAAAGTGGCTTAAAAAGAAGCACATTAAGGTCATGGGGTGGCCTAGCCAGTCTGCAGACCGTAATCTTATTGAAATCTTAATGATTGAGAGATGATCTGCAAAGAGGAGTGGACCAAAATTCCTCCTGACATGTGCACTAACCTCATCATCAACTACAAAAACTGTGCTTGCCAACAAAGGTTTTGCCACCAAGTATTAAGTCTTGTTTGCTAGAGGGATCAAATACTTATTTCTCTCTGAAAAATGCAAATAAAGTCATATATTTTATAAAATGTAATTTTCTGGTTTTGCTTTTAGATATTCTATCTCTCACTATTAAAATAAACCTACCCTTAAAACTGTTCATATCTTTGTAAGGGGGCAAACTTACAAAATCAGCAAGGGATCAAATAATTATTTCCTCCACTGTATAAGTTGTCATATATTAATTGTCAAAATAAGTTTTAAAATTTAATTTACTCATCCTGTTCTAGCTGCAACAGAGATGCAGTGTAGAAGAAAACAGGAAGGATTTATCCAGGACTCAGAACCGTGTTTTTAACAACACCCACAGTAGGGCTACAGCTCCCTAATTAAAAAAAAAATAATGAAAATAAACAAAGACTCAAAAAGATTTGTTCATTTTATCGCCCAAGATTCTATGATTCAAGTCAGTAATAAGATTAAAACTTCCTAATGCTACAGCTTGCAAGCGAATGGAACAGTGTTTGCACAGACATCTACTGTACATTTTGATAAAACATGCTAGACCTAGAGGAGAGAAACTAAGGTATCGCTCCCATAGCAACATTGTTATCAAAATTATCAATAGTTTGATTGATCCGCACACCCCTAGCTTTCAGTTTATTTATCCATGTGTCAATTAATTAAAGTCTTTTTTATCCTTCAGAGTCTAGATGTTAGTAATGAGTGCGATGTGTAAAACTTCCTTGCTTCTGTTTGCTTCTTTCTCCACAATATCAAAACTGTTGTCAAAAATATTTATATTTAACCTTTTTAAGCAGCATAAGAAGAGTGTGTTTTGATCTTTTTGCTTTGACTGTGTGTGCTTGTGTATGATCTGGTGTTGGTGATTCTGGTTACCAGCTGTTTATTCTGACACCAGTTCTCACTTTTGTTCCTTGGATTTCAGACTGTTTGTGTGTGTTCTTTGGAATTTGGTAAGTTTTTTTCCCTTTACTAATGTCCTATGCTAAGATCCCAACCCTAGACTGGGAGGTAACTTACACTGAACCACCATGTTGGCCTCAAAGAAAGATTTCAGGACATCATAAAAGCGCAACTAAAGTGAACACAAATTTAAATAAGAAAAATTTAAAAAAAAATTATTTGAGTTATTTTATGTTTTACAAAGTTAGAATGTTCAGGTTTTAATGGTTTTGTTTCATGTGATTTGTTTATTTGCTACAAAGTAAAAACAAGCTGAATATCTGGTGAAAATGAATGAAAAGGGTGAAAATGTAAACATCCTCTTTGTGTCATGATCATAGAAATTTGGTTATAATTTGGGTGTTGCAAGCAAGCTTACCACTTTTTCCCGTGAGCGCAGCACACCCATCTTGCCAAAGCGGACATGGAAGGGTGAACATTGCAGAGAGCCATCCGGCTGACGCACCACTATGACATCAATACAGCCTGACAGGGTGGCAGGATTCAAGCCTCGGTATAGTTCCTTCACCTGCACGAACACCTGACCAGCCAGCTGTCCCACGTAATTCATAGTCCAACTCTGAGGGAGTGATGGGGAAAGGGGAAATGTAAGAATGTTCAACAACAAAAAAACAGACTCAGTGTGCAGAATACTCCATCTAGGGGCAGAAATGTGACTCAAAATTTCCTTAGCCTTTGCTTTGACATGTGTTAACCTCACTGTACCAGGTCTGAGTGCATGAGAAATAATCGACATTTCACAGAGGTTCCAAATAGCTCTTCTTCACAGATTTTTACTTTTTTATTATTTTCTGCTTTGAATTGAATTGAATCACCTGAATTATGGGGTTTGTTTTGTTTTTTTGTTTGTATTTTTGTTT
>JAUZST010079108.1:0-20798 GCA_034779995.1 Parotocinclus haroldoi | reverse complement strand
AGACCCTTAACCCACAATTGCTTAAAAAAATGTAAGACTGTATTAATTGTAAGTCACTCTGGATAAGAGCGTCTGCTGAATGCTGGGAAAAAAATGGGTTGTTTTTTGCCTGGATGTTCAAATAAAGACTCGTTTTTGCATGATGAGGAGTTCACTATTCAAGTGGATTGGCTTTGGCCTCAATTGCTTTGTTCTGTTAACCCCAAACCATGCATCCCCACACCCATGCCAACACACAAACACACACACACACACGTTAATTGTTTTTTGTAAAGAATTGATATATAACTTAGGAAGCCTTTGTTTGCCCATATCTGTGATGGCATTCTTTGTTATGAAAACAAATGGTGAACTCTGCTCTTGTATAGATAACAGCCACCATTAAATATAATTATGCCATGCCATCAGTTGCACTGAAGAACATACTATTGAATACATCATGAGTTTGTAAATTGGATCCAATGGTGGCTAAGATAAATTAGTCGTGTGATTGTAAGCTGCAAGCTTTCGAATACATATGGGTAGACCAAGTAATACGTCAAAGCGCTAGGATAGAAAATTCTATGCAACGTGCCATGAAAATATAAAATGCGCAACGAAATAATTGAAAAGCAAATAAGCAGAAAGAGGAGTAAATGTTTATGACAGAACTGTAAGATGTTGACTGAATGTTTTTGAACACTTCTGTTCATTCCTTTGACAGAAAATAGGTTTGATGATGATAAAGTCATTTTCAGAATGATACTGCATTTTGTCAGAGAGCTTTTTTTAAGGAAAAGCATACAAGATCAATGTCATGGCCAGCAAAAGGTCCAGATCTCAATCTGAGTGAACATTCAGGGTGGAAATGAAAAAGAATAAATTGGTCCATGAAAAGGCAGTCTCCATCCTGCATAGCTCATCCATTAGCTGCTATTTCAGAAAACTGGAACCAACATGATGTGTAATATATTCCAGAGTCCATGCATCCAAAAAGACCATTATAGAACAACATTCCTCGACCCTAAGTAATTACATATTATGTCTCACATTTGACATGGAAGAAAATGTTATTAATTACAATAAGGTAATTAAAGGTGTTTGGGGTATTCTTTACAAAGAATGCTCATCTTCAAAATATATAGATTTTTAACCAAAAATGTTTGGTGTCATATTTGTTTATTTAAAGTGAACAACCTGTATATTCTCGATTCCTTGAAAACAGCTGTTGCATGGAACCTGCATAGTCTATTTGTATTATATGAAAAAGCTAATAAATAAAACTGAGAAAAAAAGCAGCTTAACAGGGTAGAATTGTATTGCTTGCAAGAAATTGTCACATAGCAAGAGTGAGAGTCAGAGTTGGCAGATTTTCGAGGTAAAGCGCATGCTGGGAAATCCTTCCTGCCACTACAAGTGGTGAGAGAACAACAGAACAACATGTGGAAGATAACAAGGTTAGACTGTCCTTACACTTACATGTAGTCTATTAGTAGATGCTGCAATCCAGAGAAACAAAATGTGCAAACAGTTGAAGGTTCTAGAAAAATTAAATATTAGTCTAACTATAAACTAATGTAATGTACTAATATGTCAGAGTCACATATAATAAGAAATACAAAGGGCATTTGTATGAGTATAATATGAAATATACACATATTCCACACATATTTTTGAAAACGGAAGCAAGACACTAGCAAGGGACTGGTGTGGGAATCTCATTCCACCAATGAGGAGGCAAGAAAAAGATACATCAATATCTAGCCTTGCAGGCATGACTCAGAAAGGAATTTACAAAAAGCCCTAAACCTGAAGACCTGAGTTGGCATGCAAAACCAATGAATGATGTGTAGCAGAAGCTTTGGAGTCCCGAAAAGCCAGGATGGCTTTTAATTTTGATCTTGGCTGCCCAGGAAGCCAATGGATTGATCTCAGTTAAGGAATGACATGAGAAAATTAGGCTGGTTGTGAACCATATGGGCTATAGCATTCTGAACACTCTGTTGTGGAGCAATGTGCCATGAAAGCAGACCAGCAAGCTAAACATTGCAGTAATAAAGCCTAGAAATGGTGAGAGCCTGTATGAGGATAAGGATGCCTGAAAAAAGAGGGGACCGAAGTACAGCACATTCAAGGGTTTTAGTTGGAATGGAAGGAGAAAACGAGCGTCAGCGAGATTTGGACGTCAGCTAGTATGAGATATGGCTTCTTGGGTAGAGGTGTAAGTTGAGCTGTTTTAGAAAGAGAACAAACCAGCCATGATTTTAGCTGTTTTCAAGTCAGTGTTGTGGTATGTTGTGCAAGGTTACTGGCAATTACCTGAAGTCCTGTGAATGCTGATGAACCCAGTAGGTGTACAACATTGGTTGATTTGTGGTCATTAGTGTCACCACTTTACCCACAGTACAACTTTTAAGTTACGGTTTGATCCAACGTAGCTTTTTTTACAGAAAGATGATGAATGATGGTTTTGTGTAAAAAAGTGGTCATTAAATGCGTAGATAGATGGACACGTGGATAGCTATGAATTAGGGATGAGTAAGAAAGAGACGGTTTTGAAAAATATTGGATTGAGATGCATGAGTTGATTTTGGAGTGAGAGATAAAAGTTATGCTACATTTACAGAAGAGTAGAAAGAGCTACACAATTGTTAATACTCAAGGTCTGTTGGAGAGTTGTTTTTTCTCAGTTTTCCCTAGCAATTTGAGCCAACTGATTGCCCAAAGACTTGGACAGTTGCAGGAAGTATAAGCAGCAGTATCAACAAGACATACTGGGAAACTTCCTGGGAAATCGTATACTAGTAGTTTAGGTACTGGGATATGGACCGGAAAGACTAGGGTTCAAATTCCACCTATGTCAAGGTGGAACTGTTAGGTCCTTGAGCAAGGCCCTTAACCCCTATAACTTGCTCTGCATAAGGGTGCCAGCTAAAAGCTATAAATGTAGATAAATAGATTTGTTTTATTGATCCTGAAGGAAATTTAGGCCAGAATAAGGACTGTAAGACAGTCAAGGATGGTGGATGACCTTGAATATGATAATGTAATGTATTGCGGAGTGGGCGTTGCTGAAAGAGTTGGTTTATTAGCAAATACAGCAGGCAAAAATTGAGGTCAAACAGTCCACGGTCCACGGTCAAACGGGAGCAACCGAAATATCAGGGATAAGGCAGAGACGAAGTCGGAAGGCAAAAACAACTGGCCAAAACATAGTAAGGCAGATATAATCGAAGTAGCGTAATGAGTGCTTAGAAACAAGCCAAGAAACTTAGCAGAGAGAGGGTGAAAGTGAGGTGGTTAAGAAGGGTGTGATATGATGAGGAACAGGTATGTCAAATCAGAAATCAGGTAAAGGTGACCGTGTAATTGGCTGGGTGTGGTCCCATGAGCAGTCCATGTGCGTCACAAGTAAAGCCAAAGGAATTTCAAGAAGAGAAACAAACTCACTGATAAATTTTAAAAATAGACTGTAATCATGACAATGTGAAATTTTAAAGTTTTAAGCATAAGAAAATTCATAAACTGAAGCACAGAAGTCGTTGCTGTGTTTTTTAGGTAATCCGAGTCTCAGTGAGCGTACTCACTGGCTTTAGTGCTCCACAGCAGCACTATTTGATAGCTTGATATGAATATTTATAGTAATAAATTCATTCAAATCAACATTTTGCATATACAATTATTAATAAACAGATAAATTTTAAACAGGGCACTGCATCAGTAATTTATTATTCCAGCAAACGCCACTGAAATTTTTATTACTTTATTCAATACTCACATCAAAGACTAGTTGAGACTAAAACCTAGTATAAAGCCACACTTTGGAGTATGATACCTGCAAGCTACTGCTCAGAACTTGCAAAAGCAACTCACAGCTTCAGCTTAGGATTCCTGTCAGCCCTTCATAAGATCAAAGAACGCTTGCATGATGAGATCTCACAGCTTTACTGAACTCTACTCTAATATAACAATCTTCTTTTTCATGTCTCACATTCTTCAAGTGTTTCTCTTGTTTCTACCTTAGTTTTACAAAACAGCTCCTACAGTCAGTACAGTACAGACTTATAATCCTCACCTGTGCTAGGTGTTATATGTGTATTTCACGCTTGCACAATTTGCAAACTTTTTTCAAAGAGGTCCTTTTTGGGATAAATAAAGTACTCTCATCCATCCCTCTGTCCATCCATGTATCCATACATACATCAATAGCGGGCAATAATAACAACAGTGACAGGGCGTTGGAACCTAAAGCGTATCTAGAAACACTTTCTCCTCTATTCCAAAAACAAATAGTAGGACTACTGTGGCCGAAGTCACAGATTTGCTTTATGCTGGAAATACAGGGATGTTAAAAAACAATGCACCAAACCCTGATGAATTTGTCAGCCCTGTCAGAATGCTAACGATGTCAACCACTGTCCACCACTGTAATCACCTACACCTAATAGGCATGCAAACAGGACATTCTTTTACCTGAGATTTAAAGCTACATTTAAACCATATAAAGAACATAAGCCTTGTCTTAAGCCACTTAAGCTAGAACTCACTATATTTGATACTGTGGTAGCCTAGCAGTTAATGTACTGGGTCCAGAGTCCATCCCACCTCTGTCAAGCTGCTATAGTTGGGTCCTTGAGCAGGGCGCTTAACCCACGATTGCTTGAATTGTAAGACTGTGTGAGTTGTCGCTCTGGATAAGGGTGTCTGCTTAATGCCATAAATGTAAATGTAAAATGTAAATTATACTGAATTACAAAATGCAATCAATGTTTATTGCTTAATCTACAAACAAACTTCTCTACTATCTGTTAAACGGTAAATAACAGTAAGTACATGTTAGTTGAAATACTGCACAAAATGCGAGGCACCTTAAGTTATAAAGCACTAACTGTGAATTAAATTTCATTGCAGTAAGATTCACATGAAATGAAAATTGACCCCCTTGATGCCTTGCATGTCTGAAAAAAGAATCTAATTTAGTAATCACTTGATTATTACAAAAAGCTGTTCCACTAAACACATTCTCCTTCATAATAATGAAAACAAGTTCATTTCATCTCATCATTCACCTCATTTATTTAATAATGGAAGAAATGTAAAGTACTCATTGTTTGAACCCTTGCCAATCAAGAAAAGTATTTATATATACACAGATAAATAATTTAGAGATGGAAAAAGTTTATATACTTTCTTTACTCTATGGGATCTTTTAACATTTCACAACAATCTCAGTCACCTTAACTTGAAAAGTATTACGTTTACATTTTACGTTATTTAGCACACGCCCTTATCCAAAGAGACTTGTACAACTTATACAAACTTACTGTCCAAGCAGTTGTGGGTTAAGGATCTTGCTCACACAACTGTGGCACCTTTTCTGCTCCAGAGTACAGTAGCTTAACCGCTAGGTAACCACAGTCCTGTTATTGGAGATTGGTTATCTCCAATAACGTAAATGTAAAAGTATCTTACTCTATATCTATATCCGTATACAACGTGACGCTTTAGAAATAATCTTACATTGTTTGAGAATGAAAACCCCATAGCAACAAATGTATGTGGCAGCATGTTGTAAGAAACTATATTTTTTGTATCATTTTACACAAATCCTGGCATATCATAACCCCAAGTGTCATTATTTATTTATCTATGCTGCCAGCCTATTCAAAATATCAATATGTATTAATACTTCAATTCTCAAAAAGGCCATGTATAGCATACCCCTAAGTTCTATGTATTGATCTAGAATGTGGATGTAGAAACTAGAAAACAAAACAAACAAACAAAAAAGCCTAAGCTTTTAATGTTTATCGGCTCCAGCACATTAAATGGCTAAAGTGCCATACAACACATTTATTTCTTACTAGTCAGCAATAATTAAATAACTAAAGCCAATGATTCAATTTTGACAGTATTTTTTTCCAAAGACAGCTTGGTAACAGACTACATGACATGATTGGTTAAAATAGATCAATAGCTCAGATGCCTTCTGACCTGACAACAGATTTACCACATATCCTAAATGACATAACATAAACAGCAACAGTAACAAAAATAAATCTAAATGTTGTTGTTGGAGTGCCAGAAGATGGCACTCCACCCTGTGCAGTCACCATCTGTGGTTCATCCCCATGCGAATTAAGATGCTAAGTAAACCAACTTTCTGGTTTTAAATCCACCTTTGTGTACTTCTTTTTCTGGTTGCATCACTCTGCACATTTGCATTTACAGGTTCGTTTCTTCTTCTTTCCTGACATCACATTTACACAATTTCGCAGATGCCCTTATCCGGAGCGACAAGCTTTGCTTTGCTTAGGGGCCTAACTGTGGCAGAGGTGGGATTTGAATTCTGGACCTTCTGGTTCATAGTCCAGCACCTTAATCACTCAGCTACTACAGTTCCTGTGCACTCTGTGTTCTGTGCTCCTGTGTCTCTGTCCTTTCCTCCGCTTTACACACTCTAGAAAGTGGGTTACCATAGCTTCACTTCTACCTTGTTAGCTTATCAGTGTTTTTATTTTGTTTTAGCTTAGCATAGTATTAGTCTTGATAGCCTATGTTAGTATTATTGTGTTTAGTTCTACCATATCCTGTTTCACCAGTTCATTTTGTCTGCATCATTGTCTGCCTCAGTAATAAACCTTTTACCTGCACCTGTGTCTACCAGAGTGTAACTGAGTTGGTGTCAACATACTCTATTACTGCTGTGTAGAACTGCACCAGAAGCTCCCCTGGCAGGCCAAACTTATTAAACTGTCACAGAAAATATATCCTCTTCTGGGCTCTTCCAAATATTGACTTGATGTTTCTTTTCCACTTGCTTTGTGGCTGTGGTCTTCAAGAACCTGAAGCATTCCACACCCATTGCTGCTTTGACCAGGATAGCTATAGCTGGTAAAGTAGCTTTCCTTCTAGAATTCACTTTGAAATGTTTTCGTTGTTTAATTCTAAGTTGCAATAACTCTAAAGCATCAGCTGTTGCCAATATGAGCAGACTAATTTCCATCTTAGATAGGATCAGTTTGGTTTTTTTTTATCTGTGACCTTCAGGGATTCGGGAAACAGGTGGTGATGCAGTAGTTATTTGTGTTAAATACATACATTGACCACTTAATTAGATACATTTACATTTATATCATTAAGCAGACCCTCTTATCCAGAGCAACTTTATCAATTAATAGTCTTACAATCCAAGCAATCATGGGTTAAGGGCCTTGCTCAGGGACCCAACTGTTGCAGAGTTGGGATTTGATCACTGGCCTTTCTGGTTTATCAATCACATGGTATGCATTTTGACATGTAGATGTGGTCAAGACGACTTACTGAAGTTCAAACCGAGCATCCAAACATGGAGAATATTAACTCAAATAACCACTCATTACAACTGAGGTATGTCGAACAGTGTCTGTAAATGCACAACAACCACAATCAAACCTTGCAGCAGATCCCAACCACACTGGTTGCCATTTAGCTAAGAACAGGCAAACCCGTGGAGCCACTATACTGCCCCCACTATATTCTGATGACAGAACTGATATCAGGTGAGATTTAAAAACTAACAGGAGCATCAGTTGGGTTTCTCAGAATTAGGAAATAATGAAAATATGTACCTTGCTATCCAGAACATTTGTTATTTAAATAATTCTTTGGAATAAGTTACAGTTGGATGACAGGGCTTTGACTGTATAATCAGTAAGTATGACATAGGTATATCCACAGGAGACCACAGAAGTTGCTATCTTACTAGCCATATACATGTATGAAAAATTGGTCATAACTCTGAAATATATTCCTCCTCTGAAAATATCCTCTCTTATATATACATATATGTTCAAGGACTCAAGAACAAAATCTATTGTATCTTGGAGGCCACAGACTGCTAGACTGCACATTCTTCATTTTTACTGTAAACTGCTGGCTTCCATTGGGAAGCATTCTCTCACCACTGCTCTGCACCCTGTATACCCATGGCTGCATTCCTGTGCATAATTCAAATTCTGTCATTACGTTTGCAGTCGACATGACAGACATGAGCCTCATTACCACTCATGATGAAGCGATCTACAGGGATGAGGTGAAAAATCCTCACAGTGTGATACACCGACAACAATCTCTCTCAGTCTCTCAAGCAGTCATATAGAATATGTATACTTCCCATTTTGTCTAAAAAGCTCAACATTACTTCTATTTCCTAAGTAGACAAAGGAAAGCAAACAGCAGATAACTGATAGAGATTTGTGAACTTTTTGCTGCACATTTAGAGTCTGTACCTTTTTCTTGAGACCGTCCAGCAGTTTGTTACAGGTAAAAAAATAATATATTTGATTGTCACACAGTTTTACAACCTAAAACAAACATTATACACATTCATTTTAAATCATATTTTGGCAACCTATGTGTACAATAATTGCCACCCCTGTAATTAATATTTCGTCCAACCTCCCTTTGCCAATACAATTGTCTTCCATTGTAGGATGGTGCAAGGTTTGAGAAAACAAAGAAGGAAATTTGAAATCTTTTCTCTTCATATGACCTGTTTAGATTATCCAAGATTCTAGGTTTTTGTGCACGCTATTATTTAGGTCATTCCAGGTTTTATGGGGCAAAGCTTGATTTTGTGTTCATTAAATCAGGTTTTATGTTGATTGGGATGTTGTTTGAATCGTTGTCCTACTATAAGATCAAATTATGACCCAATTTTAGTTTATATATAAAACCTTACTATCTCTACCCTCTCATTTCTTTCATTGCATAAGAATGTTAAAATAATTACCCACAAGGGGCTGGTTTGGATTATGCTTGTCATTGCAATCGTTTCTACATGCACTTTCTACCTCATTTAACTCACAAATAGTGCAAACAATCACAAGTTTCATATCCACTGTGCTGCTGCCAAGTATTTATGAACAATCCATAATTCAGTGGACAAACATTTTCAATATGGTCTCACAAAACAAATGTGCAGGATTTTTTATTTACAACTAAACCATAAAAAATGTTTCTAGCAGTCATTATCAGTTCATATTTATGCAAAGCAGAGAAACCTTTTTGAAAGGAATCAGAGAGAACTGTCTAGCTGTTGAATTAAGGTAAGCAGTAATTCAACTGTGGGTTTTGTCTGGTGCCACACAAAGATATCTGCAGGAGAAAAACAATCAATAAAAATAATCTGGAAAGTCTGTCAATACCAATCATTACATTAACAGTTGCACAATGTGCAGTTGTACAGTGGAATTTTGTTAATTTTCTCATTCTATCAGTAGAAGACAGGTTTAATAAGGATGATTATGACGATAATGATGATCATGATGATAATAATAATGAACTATTTTCTCAATCAGATTGAAAATAAATGGTGGAAAAAACCATGACAAGAATCCATCTGGCAACTTGTCAACTACTATTTGAGAAAGTTAAAACAAGTTTGATGTAGATGTTGATTTTCATTAGTGAAGTACATGCCTCAAATAATTAAAGAATTCAGTGGGACATTGAACACAAGGGATGTACATTTTTCAGGTACTGAAAGTGCATGTATGAATGTTTAACAGCTTTTTTGTTTGGCCTCTGGAAGTTGTGGAATTCAGAAATGTTGCTTAACCTCTGGAAGTTGTTGCAGAAATATGTTGTTCCCTCAATCTTTGGAAACATGAAAACAGAGCAGGACCACAAATGATTGGATTTTTCCATTAATCCACAGCACTGATGCATGTACTATGCTGTTAGTTGCTGACCTTGGTGCTGACCTTGTTATGCCTCTGGTGAAGTGTTTATCAGCAACATGAGGTCCAGCAACATAATATACAATAATAATCAAGGAACATAATCAAAGCTTGTCTTCTATATTTTTGGAGATAAAAGGAGAAAAACAAACAAACAAACAAACAAGCAAAAACAAATAATACATAACATTGAGCACAATTAGAGAACGAGAGAATCAAATGCAAAGTGCAAAGTGCAAATCAGCTGTCTCTTTTGGTTACTTAAAAGTGACTTTTAATGTCTTAATGGACTACAGAGGGGAGACAGATGGCTAAATTCTAGCACAGAGGCTAAAAGTGCTACAATAAACCACATAACAGACTAAGATAGATGGAAGGTCAGAGACACAAAAAACCAGGAGGTTGTTTGCTGTCAGGTTAATTGTGATAATGTTGGTGTCTGTTGGAGAGTGGGGGGACAAAACGTGAGGGATATGCAAAATGAAGCGCCATCTCATGGGCATTTCATAATGACAAAGTGGTTACATTTTTACTGTATGTTTTTCTCTGCTTATGTATTTTGTGTTTATAGGTTTGTATTCATGCAATAATTAAACTAAATCATTTCATCAAAAAGTGCTAAGAGACTGGCAGACCAGGTTGGTAGTAGATAAACAGCGGAAAGCATAAACACAAAGTTGAAAACATAAGTCTAAAGCCTGGGGTTAGAGGCACAATAATTTCCCGACATTCACTACATAAACAAATGATTGTGGACACCTCTATCATTTATTGAGCTCTGCTATAACAGGAACACTCATAACACATAATATAATACATACATATGCTTTTTCTATAGACTAACATTGGCAGTATAATGGTTTGTCCTAAATACCTCAGTGGCTTTCAGTACGACACATTTATGGATTTCCGCTTCCAACAAGCCAATTAATCATTTGTCCTTAAACAAAGACCATAGATAACTGCTTTGCCAACTTTGATTGAGAACCTTACCCTCACCTCTACCTTGAAAATGCACTGGAATGCCAAAGGTTAGCCAGGGAGTATTATCTGATATCAGAAGCTGACCTAGTGTAAAGACAAACAAAACTTGCCGTAACTGCAAAAGTGGAGAGCAAACACCATACTGATAGCTGTGTTTTGTATCAAATTTGTTGATAAAACAAACTTGACCCATTGTACTCCATTAGTCAGAGGCAGATCTACCAGATCTCTAACTAAATGCACAAATGTATCCCTCATTATTGCAAGGACAGTAAGAAAACTGCATATTTATTAGATGGTGTTTGGGAAGCGGGTAGTGTAGAATCTGTTGGTTAATTTGAATTGTCTAGTCAACAGCCCATCTGTTACTATGTTTTTGGGTTGTTTTGAGTACTCTGCTCAAACAAAGGTCTGGCTATTGTTTTCATTTTCCCTGTTTAAATGTGTATTTCCAGCTTTCTTTCAATCTTTCTATTATTCTGATTTCAGTGCACTATTTTCTCTCCACACCATTGTCTTTTAGAACTTCTCTTTTAGTTTAAGCCTCTTTATCACTCTAGATTGTGTACTCAGCTTCTTAGCACAATGCATTTAGACATCAGTCTCTTGCTTTATTGCTTCTCTGCAAACTCTTCTCAAATTTATCCTCTTTTCAACTTTTAGATTTTCTTATTATTACTTTCAAACACAACCAAAGCCAAACAAGGACAAACAATTGCCAACATAGCCCTGGACAGTGGCAATGCTCAGACTTGTTATATGCCTTGACAATCAGGTGCAAACCATCTGGGGCATATTAGAGCAGTCTAGGAAAGATTTTGCAATTAATGACAAGCCAGCATTGTCTGTCACCTTACTGGACAATAGCGGTAGTACAGTGCCAGCCCGCACAACCCAGAAAAAATATACTGTAAAATTTGACAGTAGAACCATAATATGGCCAAATTACCAGCAAAATCCATAATAGAACTGTGAAATAATTTATGGCCAAAACCTTAAAATCAAACACTGAACCTTTATATTAAAACTGTCAATGAATTAATTAATTCATACATTCATTTATTTATTGTGCCAACCTGCTAGTGTCGACTCAGAGGAAGGTCCACCTGAGTCAGTAGGGGGGGCAACCTGCTAGCAATGGGGTAGATGCGGTAGCAAAGGTGAATATTACAGGTAGAGGTTTGGGTCACCATCCTGAAGATTGGAATTGTTAGTCCCCCATTTATTGAAGAAAAAATATTTGTGGTGTGTCTAGTGCGCCTTTAACCATAAACGTTTTTGTGTGTGCACCTCAACCTCAATTCTGAGGCCTTCTGTGGCCTTGATTCAAACTCAGTAAAGGGAGTAAAAGTTGTACAACACGTGTAATGACTGTGAAATACGCATGCGATATCGCCCAACAATGTCCCTTTCAAAGGTTCGTCTTCCTTACTCCGTTTACCGGCATTCTTCTTTTTTTGGATCAAAATAAATGAGGAATGGTTTTATTTATCAGGTAAGATTACCCTAGTACGCCAACTCCTGGTGATGCAGGTAAGAATTATATTTTCCGACTTAACTCCAAGGGACCCTTTTTACAGTAACAAACTCTTTCTAAACATTTGATGGACTGGACTGTCTGAATATTTATGTAGATGCTGTTTATGAGCGGTAACGTGTGAGAATGGAGGTGTTTGAATAGGGCTGGACCATCATTGGTGCATGGCCTAATATTATGACCACTACTATGCTACAGAAGTATTATGCAAATATGTAAATAGAAAAAGATTGGAACTAGATGCTTGATAAACTATGAACTGCCCATCCATCCATGATCTTCCACTTAATGCACACGATCATAGGGCACAAACACAGCCACACATTAAGTTACACTTTAGAAACATCAGTTAACCTGACAAACATGTCTTTGAACTGTGGGAGGAAACTGGAGTACCCATAGTAAACCCAGCAGACATGGAGAGGACATGCAGACTCCACACAGAAAGCACCAAGGCCGTTCTACTCTGGGTTTGAACCCAGGACCTTCTTGCTGTGAGGCGGCGGTGCTAAACACCGAGCTGCCCTACTATGAAGTATCATTTCTTTATTAACAGATTTATTTAATTAATGTGTGCTGATGCTTGTCACGTCACTCACAAGTCTCAGATTGAGTTCATGTAATGTGAAAAAAACACAACCTGGGCTCCTTGTGCAGCCTCTCTTGAACATTGGTTCGTAAGTAACAAATGTATTAAAGTATGACACGCTGTATATTTTTTGAAGGCAAAATAGACAGTCATTCCATTGTTCAACATATACCATATCACCAACTAATATCCTTATCACACATATATATTTTACAGTGATTGCATTATCTGTTTTATGCACATTTTAAATATTCTAATAATAGCTTATTATTCACAATATTTTCAGGATGACTGGCAGTGCCCATTCTCTCCTTTGAAAATTGCTATAATACTTTGCTGTAGTAGAATGGTGAACTGTAGTAGTAAATAAAAAAAATAACTGTTGGTTTTGATTTATAAAGTCAACGCTGTTAAGTTATCCCGTATCTACATTTTTCATCGTTGTTTCCTTTTAATAAGCCTGGCTTGCAGCCTTGAAAAGCAAGCAGAATAACTACACAAGCTTGCCTCTTGTCCTCATCTGTATTTCGCAAATCCATTCCGTCCCTCTCCACTCTGCTGCATCTCCTCCCCAAACAAGGTCAGTCCCATCGATTACAGATTGGTTGTCATGCCAAGGCCTGTTATTAGGTCTGCCTGGTAAATGCAAAATACTGTCATTTTGTAAGCTGGTTTTCCAATGCTTGGTCAGCTAACACCTGCAGCCAATTTTGTAACACTGTCCACTTTTACCATTTGCTGCAGGGTACTGAGCATCAGTGGTCGTGTCCTCATAGGAATGCCGTTTCATGCTGAGACAGAAAATATTTTAGACTAAACATTTTACATTTATATCTTTACATGTATGGTTTAATGTCTTTTAAAAAAACCTAATGGGTAATTCTTATTTTTGTGTGAATGTATTTGATTGCAAATGTAACTGGAGTGCTACTTTTATCCAAGCCCTTGCACAAATAGCATCAACTGTTCAAAAATTGTGAAATGTATACAGAAAGGTGCCAATGATGGATTCATTCTGAAAGAAGTTGCTGTGTACTCCAGTTGAACCACTGCATTTTTGTAAGTCTTTGTTTGCCAAAGATCGGGAAAAGTGTGATTAGGCTAGTAATTGGATCAATGTGATCAAAATAAAATCTAGACTTTAAACTCCCATCTCCAAAATAGCCTTTTCTTTGCAGTCTTTGTCATTTTTCCAGTTAGTCTTTATTTATTGTTTGTTCTTTTCCCCTGTAAATTGTATATCTTAGTGTGTAGTTTGAGTCATTGTCTTTTCTTGCTTTTATTCTTGTGAAGTGTCCTTGAGGGTCTTGAAAGGTGCTTTTATATAAAATGTGTTATTATTATTAATAGAAGCCACCAGTGGCTTCATTGAAAAAGATCTGTAGCATTCAGCTGTAGCATTCCAAACCATTGCAATAAAGGTTAAACTTTGCATACTTCATGCAGGTTGTGAGGCGAAGGTATTAACCACTTGTGTATTAACCACTTGTGTATTAACCACGCATATATTTTAAAGTAATTGCATTATCTGTTCTATGCACATTTTCAATATTCTCCTGTTTTCATTATAATAGCAGCTAAATACATATTTTGCAGATCCCTATATGTATTCACCCTATATGCAGATCCCTCCTTTTGACAATCTGGCAGAATTTGACTAGATCCCTACACAAATGTGGACCGTTAAAATCAGAGGAAAACACTACCATGTAAAATATTTTATTAGCTTACAATGTGCCCAGTTCAAGTCCTTACCTCTTAACCTATGCAGGAAATCATCTAAACTATTTCATTATTTAATGAGGTGATTATACTAGTTATTAAATACACCATATTAAATACAATAAGCCATGGAGATTCGCTTTATGGGGTAAATGTGTTTTTTCCATCCGCATAAGTAATGCTTGTTCAAAGTGGGTTTGATCTTTCTCTATATTTCATTGTACATTAGGAAAGCATGCACATGATGCCCTTCTGTAATGGGGTTTAAGTTATATACTCCAGAATGAGTGAGTATTACAGACAGAGTACCTCTATGTTTATTTCTTCTCCTTATCTCATTTAGTAAACATTTCCTCTTGTGTCATTGACATAAATATAGTGAATATAGTGATAAGAACTTCATTAGTTACACTGCTGCCAGCATGCTGTTTATAGTGACTATAGTCACTATATGGATGTGAGAAAAATATCACATGACTACAAACATATACTGTTAGATAGTTTGGGCATTTTAATATTAGTTCCTCCCATCTTACCTGTCATATCAGGGAGCAAATATAGCTGCTGTTTTTGTAACAGCTATGAATTTCACAGGGACAAAGTGGTAGACCAATTCCCAATCATTCCACCGTCTGCATCCATTCAATTCTGAATGGACCTACAAAGACACAGGGAGGACTTGTAAACTCCAAACAGGTGAAGTCTGAGGTAGCAATCAAACTGGGAATCTCATGATCTGTGAAGCGCCCATTCTGTTAGATTTTATGATCAGATATCACTAAGAAAGCCTCAGAAGAAATCTGTTTACCCATTAGTGCTTTGCAAGGTTTCTTGCTTATATGTCTCAAGGACTATTTTTCCTCATTCAAACCTCTGTGCACATGGCACTATACTTTGGCTGATAATCACATAACTGATCAAATCTACAACATCCTTAACATAAACTATGTTGATACAGTGATTGCCAATATCACTGTAATACTAGTATCTAATAAAGCAATAGTATGAAATACACCTACTTGTTTCTACACTTGTTCATTCGGCTCCATTATTTATTATTAGCTGCAAAGACATTATCTCATCTGTTCTTGCACAGGTTGCTAGTCATTATGTAGTGTTCAAAGGGTACAGGATGCTGGTGGCTTGAGGTGTTTCAAAGAGCCAGCATCCACGTATGCCAGCATAACACACACTAACACACCACTACATCACAAGTGTCATACAAGTGTCAATACAGTTCTGTCTGTCAAGATCCTGTGGGGATTCTGACAATTGGAGAAAAAACAGAAACTAACATGTATGAAAGTATGTAGAGAAATAGCTGGGTCTACAGTCTCTAAATGTAGAACTACAAACTGCATCCATTTTATTATTAGAATCACTTAATAAACTGGTCATCAACAAAATATTTTCTTTCTTACCTTTATTACATCAAAAAGTGCTTTTACTGTTACAGACCTTTAAGTTCGACCAAATCTCGAGCAAAAACTCTCTGCAATGCCCTTCTACTAACAGCCCATGTCTCAGTGTAATAACAAGCAACTGTGTTGTGAATCCTTGCCACGTTTCATAGTGGCAAGTGGATAGCTACAGCGACAAAGAGGGTGAACTGAGGGTCAACCTTGTGCTCCAGCTCTCAAAAATTCCTGCCATCTGTCTGCTGACCCTGTAATGGATGTTCTCCATGTGTCTGACCTGAGACCCAGGAAAAGGTTCACTGCCACCACACCAGACACCAAATGTCTTTAACTGGTACCAGTTTCATGCAGTGTTGTCTTACAAAGGACCATAAAATTATGCACAGAATATTTTCTGTATCATCTGTTTGCAAGTTTAAACCGGACAGTAAGTTGTGACAACGGTGGCAATGTTGTGCCCCAGAGCAAGGCCCTTAAAATTCAACTGTTCAGTTTGATTATAAGTCTCTTTGGATTAGGAGTCTGCCAAATGCTGTCAATGTACAGATAAAGTGCATCAATATGTCAGTTCTGCAATGCTTGGAACAAAGGTAGACAAAATTGAACAAAGATCCTATGCTGAAACATAAATATGCATATCTGTATATTTATAATTATATTTACACTTTCTCACTAACTCCATACTCGATCCAGGTCAGGGTCAGAGGAGACAGGGGATTAACTAATGGCAAACAAAACCAACAGAGAACAAACAGACTTACTTTCTCACACTGGGGCACTTTAGAGATGACATATGCCATGTATGCTGCTCACAAAAAAAATAGGGGAGACTTCAAAATAAAATATCTCATAATAAAATATCCCCTAATTTTTGTAAGCAGTGTATCACATACATTAATCATCAATTGAAAATGTTGATGCTGATGAATGTTGATGCTTAAAGAAACCTGTAAGACCTGTTGAAGAGCGCTAGCTTAAGCCTTATTGAGACCTGGGACAACCCCTCCTAATTGGGTGCTGCCATCCCAGATTTTTAACAATTCTGGACAGTTTAACATCAAGAATATTCCTAATGTCAGAGATCCTTTTCATTTAAAAAGGAATTCAGTATAGTAACAGAATTGTTGCAAAGGGGCACCTTTGAAGGTTCATGTACATAATGCCATAAGGAATATTTACTAATCCAAAGTGAAAGACAAAGAGAAGAGAAAAAAGACCTTAAACCTTTTTACCAAAAGGTTTTATTAACATTGATCTGGCCTTGTGAGATAAGCCTTTATGTTACATTTGGCTCTTGTGTGTACCATTTATTTCCCTTTATTTTCTTGTTAGTTTCACTTTCTAGTGGTTGAAGCATGAACACAGACCTCAGCTGTAGTGAACGAGTTCCTTAGATGTTTGTCTGGATTATTTTATAACTTCCAAAATGAGTAGTCAGAATATTTTGTATGCCATGCACTTCTGGAGAGATCCAGGTTTTTTATATTGTATAAATAATGGGTTATACTTCTTTAGTTTAATCACTAGGGGGGAGCTATAAAAGAGGTAAGTCTGGCATGGCTAAGAGAATCAGCTCTCAGAGCTATTTTAATCCTTGGAGAGTGTTTTAAAGAGAAACCTTTTCTGGTTTGTATACGTTTTATGTTTTAAACATCAAAATATCATATCTCTGTATTTTTCGTAACCTTTGTAGATCTCTTGCCTTTAATACTATTACTGGATTGTGTTTGCTTTCCTGATCTTTGGAATTGTAAACTCATTAGAGTCTTTAATAAATGTTTATGCACAACAGCTCTGGTAGCTCAGTGGTTAAAGCTTACTGATGGAAATGACAGTTCCTTAGGGCCTGGCTTGGTAAAACACTTTAAATGGATTAGCAGCCCGTCTAGGCTGGACCTCTACCATGCTCCATGTACCTGGGTTAAGTGAGGCCTTTTATTGCTCTGTATGCATGATTGTTGAGAATATGAAGCAGAATACATCAATTAAGCATAAATTAATACTTTACTCTTCAAGAATATGTAACTGGGAATCACCTAAAGCGGTGAACAATTTGAAATTTTGAGCAACCAGAGGTGATAAACCTACACCTTACCAACTAGTGGCATGACACACAAATCATGGTTTGGGAGATTCCATAATGATTTGACATGCATAATCTGGAGGATTGAGAAATAACTGTCTGGGTTGGTTGTATGCTTCGCATGAGCTGTTCACTTCATGTCCCACATTCTCATAATAAGCAATTCACAAATGGATGTCCTGACATTTTCCTTCCTATTTGTCATGCACATCACTGTTGTTCAGCTTTTTCCTGATAACACATGAACATTATTGTTAGCCAATGTGAGAGACTGGAGTGATATTTGTTGGTAGACTACTTCTGGAGATGGTGACAATGGCAGTGAATTTCCTCCATTTGTACATAATCTGCCTGTGAACTTGTGTTCAAACTCTTCATAGATTGTTGTTTAACCATGTCCATCAACAACTGTTTTCTGAGGTCCTCTGTGGTCTTTGTTTGTGCCATGATACACTTAATACAAACATGTTGTTAAGATCAGACTTTGATAGATACCTGTTCTTTAAACACTGGAAATTGATATTTCCTATTCTTAATAATTCTCTGAACAATACTTTGTATTTTATGTTTTATTTTAAGTGTCTGTCCACAATTATGTCCTAAAGCTCTTTTGAAGGCATTACATTTTTCCAACAACATTGAATATTAATTTATCAGACTCACTGCACTTAATATTAGATGTGGTACAATTGGTCTGTTGTATAATCTGTAAACTAATTGGATCAATGTAGGTTGCACATTTACTATAGGCATTGTACCACACAAAAATGTGACACTGAATTAATTCCAGGTGGTTTTAAAAATTGTTTAAATGATTTTTTATGTGCCGTGCTGAATTCATCCGATGAGATGAAATGTTTTTTCATTTCAGCATTTAGACTACAGATTTATCAAGAACTACACTTCAGCTAAGCAGTTCAAGAATAAATGCCTTGTTTCAAGGTAGAACAATAACAGCTTTCCAAATCTAAACTCACAAGCTCTGATTAGTAGTCCAGAGCCTAAACCACTGAGCTATCTATTTGCTTGTCATTGCCATAAAAGTACATCCTGCTCATGCTGCTTCCTAATGCCAGTCACATCATAGTTCTTTATCTATTTTTACGAGGCTGGTTTGTAATGAATTCTCCCTTGCTAGTGAATTATGTATTTAATGGTAGATAAGTATGTATACACATTTACTTATGATTAAAAAAAATTTAAACAGTGCACTGATAAAACTTAATGTATTATGTATATGGTCTCAGCTCCACCACTGCAAAGGACAACCGAGTAAGGATAAGAATCCATTAAAACACAGACTGTTTCAGACAGAAGTGAATGTTCTTTAATGACATCTAAGTAGCCACATATTGCTACATACAATGGCTACATATTTTCTTATGGTCCTGAGATTGTGTTTATTTTGTTTATTTAACATTGCTTAATGCATCAGTGTCTATTTTAATGACAAAAGTTCGATACACAAATTTACTTCAGAACTTGTCATATATACAATCAGATTAGGCCAATTTAAGAGTAATCAATTAACCTAAAGCATGTCTTTCGACTGTGGGAGGATACCAGAGTACCTGGAGTAAACACATGTAGACACAAGGCGAACATGTAGACTTTACACAGAACTGTCTCAGGACATGCCAGCATGCTGCCTGTCATTGTTCTGAGAAAATTCTGTATTCTAAAATGTAAAGATACTAATACTATACTAAGTGGAAAGAAGCCTGTGTAAATGTACTAAAAATAATAAGGAGTAAGATGGCAATATTAAAGGCTAAACAAGTTCACTAACACACATGAAGCACATTGTTTATGAGTTAAATGATTTAATGTACTGTAATCTATACTGTGTTATAGTGGTGCCAACCTGATTGAAACACGAATACATTAACCTACAGTTATCCAAAATCATCAACACAAGGTTAATTTTATAATGCAAGTGAAAAATAAATACAAAAAACTTACTCTGCTGGTAAACTTAGCTGTTAATGCTAACGACTCAGCCTGGAAGTGATCTGGAGGAAACAGTCCTTTCCTTTTGTTTGGCTGTAGTCCTCAACCACTTTAGCACCCATGGGGGATTATTTGCACTAAGAGTACATAAAAGACTACATCAAAAATAAAGAAAAAATACGATAAGCACAGCCATTATAAGACCGAATCATTAAATGATTGTGTGCACTGAATCGTGAAACATGAATCGCGTTTCAGCTGGAATGATTCGTGTGGCACGACTTGTACAAGTTTTGTCTTACCCAGGTGCGTGCTCCAGTTTGCGTTTCTCCCTTTTGCTGTTACAGACCTGTTGCATAGATTACATATTACTGTAGGTTTCTGTACATATAATATTTGGTACCAAAATGACCTCCACACACTCGTTTTTGGAGCAAACTCCTCCATCACAGAAACACTTTCCAGTGTAACTGTTGCTCTGCCTCCAAGTCACATAACTGATGTATGCGATACTTTGAATAAATACATTACGTCATTACATATACGCATCTGAATACCACGATATGAATGTTTTATATAGTTAAAAAAAATTATCCCTGTATTATCACAAACGATACAATATGGCACAGCCCTAGTACCAAAGAACCTGTAAGAAATGACCAGCCTACAGATTATATGGTGAAAACTGGCTAGCCTAACAGAACCACCAATGTGGTTATAGGCTTACAGCAAAGGTATTGAAAGCAGCAAGCACACACACCCAAACTATGAAAACTAGAGGGAAGGAAAACTGTCTAGATGGAGAAAGAATATA
>JAUZST010079097.1:0-20800 GCA_034779995.1 Parotocinclus haroldoi | reverse complement strand
TTCTCTTATAAGGAAAATACCAAATTGAGCAAGTCTAGGGCAACAGTAATGGAAAAGCTCTCTAAACGCTGTAAGGAAAAAACCTTGGGAGGACCAAGACTCAAAAAGGGACCCATCCCCCTTGGGTAGCTTAGATGTTAATTGTAAGATTGTAGTAATAGTAATACTAAGTAATAATAATAATAATAATAATAATAATAATTATATATATATATACATAAAGTATTATGATCACTTGTTGAAATCACTAACCTGAAATGACACTAACATGGTTGTGGTTTGTTTGTATGCTTATTTGGTTTATTTAACGTTGTTATCAGCATCAAAAGCCATTTCAGCCACACAAACATGCGCACACACACACACACACACACACACAATCATGTTTTTGGACTGTGGGAGGAAACCGGACTACTTGGAGTAAACTCGCACAGACACTGGGAGGACATGCAGACTCAACATAGAAATGGGTGCTACCGACTGAGCCACCATGCCGCCCGAAATGGTAAAACATGAAAGTGTTGCCAGGTCGATTGACACTTGGAGACTTCTACCTTACCATAGAACTGTTATTTTAACTTGTAAGATTTGTCAACCCTGGAATCAAACACAACACCCACTAAGATTCTGTTGGAACACTGTCTCATTTTCTGAGATAATTTCCTGGTTGCAGAGTAAAAATGTAATTATTACTTTCAGGTAATGTATTATTAATTGCATGTCTAATAAAATGTTCATTAGTCCACAGTGAGAAGCCATGCTTCCCAAAAAGGACATCATATGGCACATATGGGACAGAAGGTTATAAACAATTTGGGATTGGATGAGATTGGATTGGATGAGAGCAAAATCAGCAAAATCAGCCATTCATAAGTTGAATAGATTTATAGATTTAACTGAATAGAATAGTATAGAATAGGACATTCTAAATAAAAATGCCAGGACAACTGTCTGTAAACTGCAGCTCAAGAGAAAGAGGGTCATGCAGCAAAAAAAAATGCAAAAGTTAATTTGTTGTGATGGCCAGGTTAAAGTCCTTACTCCAGTCACAATGTCTTGGAAGACGTCTATGTGAAGAAACTTGACATCGTCCCAGTGTTGAACTCCTCCAAGGTGACGTGCAGGACTAATCAAAAGTTTGGGAAAGTTGCATGTCTTGCTGACAAAGGAGGTCACAGATGTATTTCCTCAATAAATAAATAACCTTGTACACTATTTTTGTCTCGTTGGACTAACATGGTCATCTCTATCTGCTTTTTGGAAAATCTGATGATGCATTAGCTAATATTTCTACAGTTTGAGAGAGAATTAGAAAATAGGGTTAACAAACCTTCATGCGTTAATGTATATAGAAGAGCAACGAATCAATATCCGTGCCTGCCGGTACTTGATGTTAGTTGTTGGGTCTGGTTTTGGGGAAATTATGCCGTTTTAACGTACATTAGTCATAAAATGAGTATTTTTTTGGTTTCAGAGTACTGGTGGCAGTAAGGTTTTTAAGCTTGTGGTCATAGCAAATGTTTTAGATTGGCACTTTCCTTAGGCCCTTGTTTGATAACCTGTAGTCCTAATTCAGAGCAGATCTGTGTGTTTATGTAGAGGTTTAGTGTCTTCTTGTGTCATACCAGTGTGGGACCCATCTGCTTCTGATTTCCTCCCCCTTCAGTCTTGTAGAGCTTGATTGGAGGGCCCTCTCCAGCTGCGAGCGATGACTACGTACTGTGGTATTTGTCCCGTTACAAGGAGGTTGGATCTACCTCTCAATCCCAGCCTCCTCCACCATCCTTAGTGAACACAGCTGGAGGGCTAAGGAGGGGCGATAGTGATCGGATTCAGTTTCCTTTTTTGACTGTGTAAGCTTGTAGCTGCTTGATATGTTCCTCTTAAGGTCCTGAGCAGACACCTGAATGTTTTTCCAAAAAGTCTTTTCAGTTTGGAGAAAAACAGATATTTCAGATTTCAGTACAGATAGACAGATTTTGTCTTGTGTTTGCAAAATGTCATATGTTTATGGAAGTACATTTTTGCAGTGTTGAAGGCCTGCATTGTATTTTAAACTAATGCTGACATGGACACTCATCGATACATAACACTCATATTAAATGTGATATTGGTTTTCATTATCAGTTGCATGTCTGACTTTAAGCACTTTTTTTCATAACCTATCAACTCAGTAGTTCCATGAGTTTGCTGTTTAGTGTGTTTAGCGTTCTGTGAGGTCCAGGCTAAAGTGGTCATGCTGCTTTTAGAGCAATGCACTGGGTTCAACTGTGTAAACATGGAACTAAAACACAGAGCTCTGGAATCAATCTGTTAACTCAGACTTAGCTGTTTACTAGGTGAAGTGGATTCTGAAAAGACCCATTTCATTGCAAATGGTTGTCTTTGAAGAGCGAAGTATTTGATTTAGTTTCTCTGGTTACACTATATTGGAACAAACGTGTGAAATACATCATAAAAGTTCATGTGCAATTTTAAACTTTATAAGACACGTCAGTTCTGTTTTGTGTGCGTAATTAATTCAAAACATAGACCGTTTGCCAAATTCTTAATTTATAAAAGAGGCATTAATGAGATCCAGCTCAATGTCAGCTCTTTTTTTCTTTTCTTTTTCTTTTTTCTATCTTTTATTGTTTTAATTACAGTGTGGGCCAAAAGGCTGAGAGCACGAGTGTAAAGGGTTGTTTGGATCTTTGTTTAATACTGCAGCAGTATAATGACCCCAAAGCACACCTTAGGCACACACCTTTCAGCAACTACAGCTGTGCTCAAAAGTTGGAGTCCTGTTGATTTCTGTCTAAATATATCCAAAACGCATCAGATTTTCAAAAAGTTCTGAATGTAGAGAAAGATAATTAAACCCATGACACTAAACTATTGTTTATGGTCATTTGTTTATTGAGGAACATGAATCAATGTTACATCTCTGTGAGTGACAAAAGTGTACAAGCTTTTGATTTTAGTATCCGGTTTGACCTCCTTGTGCAGTTATATCTGCAAATACTCTAAATGTTTTCTGTAACTGCTGAACTGGAATTTGTGCCCATTTCTGTGTATAGAACAACATTATATCTGATATGTATTGGTGTAATTTATTGCTCTATAATTGATGCCAAATTGTCCTGTCTTAGATGCAGCAAAACAGACCCAAAACATGATACTGCCGTTACCATATTTCATAGATGGGATAAGGTTTGTGTGCTGGAATGCAGTATTTATCTTTGCCCTAAAATAATACTTATCATATAGACCAAAAACCTGAATCGATAAATGACCACATGTAATATTTATGCATTTTGCTTAATTGAGTTCTGTTGTAGCTACTTTTGGAATATGTTGAAATATTTTACATGATTGAAATTCTTAAACATATAAAATCTTTCAAATATTGTGCCATATTAGATTTGATTTATTGTATTATACATTTATATGCTGCATTTAAAACTTACTAAGTTGATAGCCTCATGTTCATAACAACTTATTTGAAAGCTAATCTATTAAAACGCACTCAAAGTAGGTCAACACAATGTTGTCTGTGTCTTCTGGCATGAACCCAGGCCATGGTATGCAGATAGAGGTTTTTTTCATAGCTTGACAAGTTTGACAGTGTGAATAGACTTAGCTGTGAATTGTCCAGCAACGCAGATCTGACAAATCTGAGTCAAAGGGAAGCATACATTTGCCTTTTAAATAGCTTTTTCTTGCAATACATATCACAGTGGTGGCTCAGTGGTCAAGTTATTGGACTTCTAAACAGATGGTTAAGGGTTTGATCACCTGCAGTGCTGTAAAATCACTGTTGGACTTATTAATAATTGTACCTTGTAAGATTGCACTAGCTGTAAGTCGTTCTGTTTAAGGTTCTTTGTTAAATGCTGTAAATGGCATGCAGTTGATTAAAATGCAGATTGAGCTGAAGCTTGATGCACTGCTGATGTGTAACTTCTTGCAACAGCTTTTAAGATGGCGTTAAGATGCACACAATGTCATACTGTACATGACATCATAGCATAGGACATGCACTGCTTTAAAGTGCTTTTACTGTTTTCATTATGCTAAGTCGGAGTTACACCTAAAGCTTAATAAATCACAACAATGGAAAATATGAATCAGTGGGGCTGAAGTCAGTTATGTTAAATTTTTTTTATTATTTTTCCCTGCTAGACCTCCCCACCCACACTATTCCTGCAGCGACGCTGCTGTGGCCTTGCATCAGTGCATGTTTAAAGTTTAGAAACGTAGCCACAATTGTCTTGGTTACCAGCTGTTGTTAACTGAGGAGATGGTTTGTTGACAGTGCTTGAGTCATATTGTTTAAGGTTTTGGAGAAAGGTCTGCTACATGTAGCAGCATTGTGATGCATATTACTGGCTTGGTGCACGCTGGCCCAGATGCAAATAATTTCACCTCGCATTACTCATCTGGGACCAATGGAACATGTCCACCATCCTTCATTCACAGTGTAATTTGGAACCAGCTTCAGGTTTCTAAAGCACTGAACCCCACAACCCAAGTACAGAAACTACTATGATAGATTTCACATGGGCAAACCAAGATTTCCTAAAAGCTCTTTTATCACCTGTTTGAAAAGAGGGGTTCATGACATAAAAAAATGTATGTCTATGACAGATTGGGTTGTTTTGTCTCAGTTACTCTCTCTCTCCTTTAGAGAGAGATTAGTTGGAACGGGACCATAATGGCACACACATGTTGAACTCTGTGAACAGAATGCATGTGGAGAACCACAACACATTCTGCAAAGCTATAATTGCATTTACATTATTAACATACTTTTGGGTTCCTTGTTCTCTCATATAAGGGATGGATTCTGCAACTTTGTCTGGAGCTACTGCTGTAACTTGCATGCCTTTATACTAAGCATAGTATGACCTCTTTAGGAGTGGTGATCTATAGGAGGACCACCCATTCCTCTAACATACTTATTCTGACCTTACTCTGTTGTGTTAAAGTTAGAGAATACTTAATAATTTTCTACATGTTAATTACAGTCAGTGATCTGACAGGTGACATACAACTGTAATTTGTGACAAAGCCCATGCTTCATATGACCCGCATTTCCATAAACGAAACTTCTTTGGCTTCTTTGGTTTGCATCTTTGTTTTCTTTAAACTTTGATTTTATGGATTTTATTTTCTTTTGACAGTGCAGCCACATCCTCCTCTGTGCACATTTCTTTATAATCTCCTCAAGCATGGAAGGGTGACGACATGTGTCATATTGTTTGTACAGAGTCATCGTCCCCATAAAAAACACATAACAAAAAAGTAAATGTTTGAAGGAAATCCTCTTAATTTAAAAGCCAGAATAATAATAAGAAGAATAAGACTTCATCTATTTGTTTGATTGAGCGTTCTGAGATGTCAGATGGTTCAAATGATCTAAAAGTACAACTGTTAGCTTTGTTAGGTTTTAAGAAGTGACAAAATCTCCTAAAAACCAAGAAAATAGTCTAAATGAGAATTGCTTTTAGACTTGGTTGCAATTAAAGGAGCTTGAGCAGCATCCTCTGGATGAGGCAAGAATGTTGGATGAAAGAAAGGCTACAAGAGAGGAAACGGTTGGTCAGACACATGAGCCCAGGCTCATACCAGCTTCCACTGCTCAGTGCTTTCAATGTTTCATGAAGCAGTACGTGTATCTAACTGTGGTGTCTGCTATGCCATTTCAGGCCCGGCCCAAAGGTGAAGGACTGACACCGTACCAAGGAAAGAAGAGGTGCTTTGGCGAGTACAAGTGCCCCAAATGCAAAAGGAAGTGGATGAGTGGAAACTCCTGGGCCAATATGGGGCAGGAATGTATCAAGTGTCACATCAATGTGTACCCTCACAAACAGGTGCAACACTGCTTTTAGTATATTTCCATTACAGATCACATATGTACATTCACAAACACAAGCGTATGCATATCACCCAAAAAATGAGGAAACAATTCAACCTTTAATTGAAGTCAATTTAGTCTGAGAGAGAAATCGATCATAATGGAATTTTTATTTTTAACAAAAATGCATTGGCAAGAAGCTCTAGTTTTCAAGGTTTCATCTGACCATAGAATGTTTTTTCCAGAATAGCTGTGGTTTGTCCGTGTTTGTTTTGGTACGGTTCAGACACCATTTTCTATACCTTTCTTGGCCTTTTCCCATAGTGTTTTCTAATTTCCTCAATATCCTGGAAAGTTCTTGACTGTCCCATGAGTTGCAAACTTGTTGATATTATTTATAACTCTTGAAGCCAGGATGCCAAGGAGATTTTTAAGCCACTTTACCAGACCATTTTAAGCGTCAAAGCCACCAGTAATAGACTAATTAAAGTCATGTAAGGACTGACAAGATGTTGCTAGGTGAGTATATTTTCTAGGTAATCACCGGTCAGTTTGAAATTGTGTTTTGTTTCACACTGAACAAAGAGCCATTAATGGTGTCAAGGCATCAATTTCAGTTGTGTCCTTTTTCCTGAACAGTTTGTATAATATTGTTTTTGTCTTGTGCCTCTCGAGTTTATACATACAGTTTACCTAAACATTTTATTGAACTTTTCATAGGACTACACTGAAGGTACGGCACTTTGATACAATGTAAGGTAGTCAGTCTCCAGCTTGTATAACAGTGTACATTTGCTGTGCCCTCAAAATAACTTAACACACAGTCATTAGTGTCTAAACCAATGGCAACAAAAGTAAGTACACCCCAAAGTGAAAATGTCCAAATTGTACACAATTAGCCATTTTCCCTCCCTGATATCATGTGACTTGTTAATGTTACAAGGTCTCAGGTGTAAATGGGGAGCAGGTGTGTTAAATTTGATGTTATGACACTTACACGCTCTTATCCTGGTCACTATAAGTTCAACATGACACCACATGGCAAGGAACTCTTTGAGGATCTAAAGAAGATAGCCAACACCCTGAAAGTGAGCAGCAGCATGGTGGCCAAGACCATACAGTGATTTAACAGGACAGGTTCCACTCAGAACAAGCCTCACCATGGCCAACCAAAGAGGCTGAGTGCACATGCTTAGCGGCATACACAGAGGATGGCTTTTGAAACTAAACATAGGAGCATTGCTGCTGGCAGCACTCCTAGGTTACACCTAGGGGTGGGGTCAGCCTGTCAGTGCTCAGATCATACACTGCATGTCCCAGAAGGAAGCACCTTTTAAAGATGATACTCCAGAAAGCCTGCAAACAATTTGCTGAAGTCAAGCAGACTATGGACATTAATTACACAAACCATGTCCTGTAGTCCAAGTTCAAGGTAAGGTGTTTCTGATGGTGGCAAGCACGTGACGCCAACCAGGTGAGGACAAAGACAAGTGTGCCTTGCCTACAGTCAAGCATGGTGGTGGGAATGTCATGGTGGTTGCATGAGTGCTGCCGGTTGTGGGATCTACAGTTCATTGAGGAAACCATGAATGCCAACATGTATTGCAACATACTGAAGCAGAGTGTGATCCTCTTGCTTAAAAAACTGAATTCCAACATGATAACTACCCCAAACACAGCTCCATGTCTTGCTTAACAAACTTAGAGTAAAGGTTAGGTAGGTCTCCAAGTAAAGCCTGTTGAGCATCGTTGTAGCATTCTCAAATGAAAGGTGGAGAAGTGCAAGGACTCTAACATCCACCAATGTGGTGGCCACACAAAATATTGACACTTTGGGCAAAATTTGGTAATTTTAACTTAGGAGTGTACTCACTTTGTTGTCAGCGGTTTAGACATAATGGCTGTTATTTTGAGGACACAGCAAATTTACACTGTTTCTTCCAAATAGCATTGGAAAGTTTTAAGTTTAAGGCTTTTTTTTCCCCAGTTAAAGTATAGATGGGAGGTACAGACTTTATTGTTGTTATCTCCCAGCTCCAGATAACCCAGTTTCCCAATTCTCAACCCAAGCACTGCCTGTGTAGAGTTTGCATGTTAACCTGGGGAAGTGATATCAACTGGATGCACTGTGGGTAGAAGAAAAGTTGTTGGGAGGGAATGAGAGTTTTCAGGGTAATAGACTTCTGGGAAAGCCATAGTACAGGTTTTTTTCCGCTTAATTGTATTGCCATGATTTTATTGCTTCTGTTTGTTTGTTTGCGTGTTAGTTCTTAAAGTTATCTTTGAGTTGCTCTTTAGGTTTTCTTAATTTGACTGTACAGCACATTAGCCAGCTCATGTGTAGCACGTCCCTAGACATTGTTATGAACCAGGCTGTTTTAATGTTGCCTGATCAGTGTATAATAGAGCAAGTGACTAGAGTACACAGTAATCAGCATAGCTGACAATGCGCACAGAAACAGTATGTGATACTGAAGGATTCCTGCAGGGGATGAAACTATACTTTAACGCAGGCAACCTTTTTGAATTCAAAGTGCCTCTTCCAGAATATATACAAGGAAATCCAAAGACTGATTAAGAATTCAGAACTCTATCACATTGTTCTTGATTGCTTTAATGGATAGTGCTAAACACTGTTAAAGACTTGTATTTATGCTTGTAAGCATGGATTAAGTTACAGGGTAATAGAATAGCAAAGAATGAAACATTCATTACACTCATTGTCATCAAATGAGGCTTTCAGTGTATTAAACGTTTTGAGGAAGCTGGTGGGAAATACACATTCTTTTCTCGGCATATGTTGTGGTTAACTTTTCACTTGCAGGCCAATTCCTCGCCTTTTATGCATCGTTCACTTAAAATACCCCTCGTCAGCATTTGAGATGTACCCAAAGGCTGTTTTGCAGAGATCATTTCTCTTAACCCAAAGATATGCAGTAGCTGCAGGATTTCAGTACATCTAATTAGGTGCCACATCTAATAGCCAAGTGGTGACTATAATGAATTGATCAAACAAGTGGAATCAGGTGAAGTTCCTGCTTGGAGCCTCTTGTTCCTGCTTGGAGTCCACAGGTTTAAGCAAATGGGTGCCTGGCTGTTTCTGTTTCTAGTAACCATTTCTTGTAAGTAAAACATAAGCCAGTGTTTATATATTAAATGTTATAGTTTCTCATTTATGGTCATAGTTACAGTACGAAGTCCAGAAACAATACCATACCAGAAATGTCATCAAGATTCATTGAGATTCAATGAAGCCATGAATTTGAATGCATTTTCTGTAGAGGCACTGACATCTTCTATAAGAAGAAAAGAAGTGGTCATAATAGTACAATCCCTCATTGTGCTGCTTGACTCATCTTTTCTGCTTAAGTTCATTCTAATTATTAAGTGCATCGGCCAAATGCCTAATCCACAGTGGATATTTAATATCCCTTAATGTTATCATTAACAAAGCCCTTCACACTTGAATAAATGCTCCAGTTCGATACTACATCACCTTTTCCCAGTGGCCTGTGTTAGCCTGGTTTTCCATAATCCATGTAATATAACTGAGAGACTCTGGAAAGAATAACAGGGCTGTGAAAAGATTCTGTAACAGCAACTGTGGAACTGTTGTTTGTGATTAACAGCCAAAAACCTGCTGGCTGTCAGACATATTGTTTTTATTTTGCATAATTTCATAGAATAATATTCAGCTCATCAGATTGCCCTGCTGGTGCAGCAAGGTATAAACATACCAGAGAGATCCTCCAAGTATTTCCATTGGCACGTTCTGGTGATCTAAGTATATATTTGATACCAGTGCTAAGAAAGAAATTTGATACGCCCTGTCTGACAGAGCCAGACTGTGGTTTTAAGCTGAACCTAAAAAGATTTTTCATAATATGAGCCTTCAAAGATCCAAGTTGCTATAACCCCAGGAATTGTGGTGAAGAATTTGAACTAAAGGTCTTTAGTTGACAAATGCTGACATGTTCTGTTTTCCCAGCGTCCTCTGGAGAAGCCTGATGGCCTGGATGTTTCTGACCAGAGCAAAGAGCACCCACAGCACCTGTGCGAAAAGTGCAAAGTCCTGGGCTACTACTGCCGCCGCGTGCAATAAGGACCCACAGGTCCGTGCCCTGTCTTCTTCTCCATCTGGACACCTTCACTTTCACCTTCACCACAAAGAGTTCCATAAAAAAGTGAAGCATGCCAAAATGTTCTTGTAAATATAGCTAAAGTCAACGATGGCCTTGTGTATCAACAGGATACGACATGTTTATTAGATATGTGTATAACTGGTGATTGAAAATATATATTGAAGGGTGTCATTGCCAGTATTGATATCCACCCCGGGCACAATGGGTGACCTCAGCGTTGTGCTGTCTGACTGCGTGTTTACAGACTGATTTAATTTTCCCTGTCGAGTGAACTATGTGGATGTGCTAAGTGGTAAAGGTATTATAGTAGTTCAGTCAGACACAGCCGAGTATGCCTTGCAATATTCGTTTGGGTCGACAGCACACCATTGTAACTGTGAATTAATAGGGGATATTGTACTAGTCACCCCTGGATTTTATGTTGCATATTTATTTGTAATGTTTTTAAATAGTCTTGCAATTGAATCAACTAAACTGGGATATTTGTATGCACATATTGTCTAACCCCACCTCTTGCTATTAGAATCTACTGTAGGATATAATTATCTTGTAAGAAACTTAGCCAAGTATTAAGTTCCGACTTGTATGTTTGACATGCATGTAAAGTGCATGCTACATAACTTTACTGAACACTACAGCATTCAACTGGCTGAAAATATATCAGGAAGTACCAGCGTTAACATATTGTTGTTGTTTGGTGCAATGCAGTGCAGCATACAATACAGTCTTAGTCATTTTGCTGAGCAGTATCCATGTGCTGACACAATAATATAGGTTTAACATCATCAAAAGAATACAAAACCACGCCTTGTTGGATATAAACATATATTCTGCTCAGGATAAAATTGACATTTGGATTTGTTTTGACCATTTTAATTTTGGATTGTGTATGCCAAAATGGTGTATAAGGCCTGCTTTAGGCAGCCTCCTGGCCTGTGTGTATCTATGCAATCCTTTATTGACTTATAGTGTTTGCTTTGCTGTTTTTAACGAGTCTAAAAGTACTTGCATTAGGTGCTTAAAGCCACAAGATACTAGAGAAATCACAAAATAGTAATATTTCTTCTTGATAAAATGTCTTTATACAATGTTTGCATTTCTAGGTTACCAATAGACCTGAAAAACAGTAGATTTAAGCCTGATTTATGCTTCAAACAGAGGATAATGGCACTCAGAAACAGAGGTGGGTAACAGCGCTCAGAAACAGAGACTTCTTAAACAGGGCACAGCAATAAAAATCAAGAATTTTATGAATCCATTCCTTATACACTGATCGCAAAAAAAAATTCAAAATGGAAAATCCCCTTATTTTTGTGAGCAGTATATTTCCATTGATTATGTCTAAATCTGATACAACTACTTCATTAGAAGCTATCACATTTTAACTGATGCTCTTCAGAAATTGTCTTACACCACCCATGTTGAAGTGCCACATTACCCATAATCCCAAAAGCTAAATATACCCATTAGGGATAACACAGTTTTAGTTTTTACACCAAGCTGATTTGAGGATCCACTCACATTTTAGAAGCTTGTATTTGGAAGATAAATCAGTCAGGCTTAAACAACTAGGTAATAACAGTATATAAGAGTTTGTGCACACAAACTGCACTATATACAGTGAATACAAGCCATCACACACGCTTGCTAATACGTTAGCATAATCAGTTCATCATCTTTCCCATTAAGACGTCCTTCTGCTGTAAAGCCAAGAACAGCTCAATGCACCAAAACTGCATAGTTAGACAGCCTTTATGATCAATGCAATTTAACAGAGGTTTAGTAGGCTATGGTAAGGTTGTTCTTTTGGTACATTAAGCCATGTTAAGTCTTTTAGAATGTCCCACAAATCATGCACTTTCACCTTGTACTACTGTCTGTTTAATACCCACCTTTTGCATAATTACAGATTACAGTGAATGCAGTTCAATTTTAAATATAATTACACCTCCTTGTTTATACAAGTACATGTCACTTACCCTATATATGCACTTTTCCATCGTACAATTACAGACTGTATTTCATCTGTTTTTCTATGTACTTTGTTAGTCACCTCTTCTCTGTTCTAATGGACAGGACCGCCACAGAGCCACCGCAGATCAGATATTATTTGGGTGGTGGAATCTGATGTGGTGGTGTGTTAGCAGGTGTTGTGCTGGTATAAACCAGTGTTGCTATTTGAAATACTAAAAATAGCCCACCTACCACAATGTCCATCCCGTAGGCAACATCGTGTGAGCACTGATAAAGGAGGATGACTGACAAATTGCAAAAATCGATCTTGAACTGTCTTTGACATTACACCTACAAGGTGGACAAGTACGATATATGTCTAGTAGATAGCGCAGTGAGTGAACTTTTGACCTCTAACCCCTCTGAGAGTCCTTAACCAACCCTGTCACTATATGAGTTGTTAGGATCACAGGGCCAAGGTGTGACCAATGAATGTAATTGTTGCCCCACCTTACCGTCATGTGAGTCGCAGGAGTCACATGGGTCAAGGTGTTAATGGGATTTAATGGGATTTAAACCTAGCGGTGCTTTGTAATCCAACTTGATGGTGGTTATAGTTGGCTATATTTTGCCTCCTTCACACCTCTTTCAAAACCCTCCGAGTTCTCTGTAAAGTTTATCGTTATGGTCCCTTGTCCTTTAGATGTGGATGTACTGGTGAGTCCTGCCATGATGAGCTTGCTTTCTATGTTGCGCCATGCTAGGAGTGGTTATTAGGTCTCTTTTATGAATACTTTCTAGATGTGAAATGTCTTAAAGAACAAAGAAGAAGTCCAGGTGCATTCATGTCAAATAATCACATCCATACTCTTTTGTCTGATCCAGTCATACCAGCAAAACACACACTTCCACGTTAGTTCACTGAAATAATACCTGACCTGTGCTGGTCCTGTGGGGGTTCTGACTGTTAGAAAAGGGGACAGAATAAAGTCTGTAAAGAAACAGACAAACTACACACTGCATTTGTACAACTACAAAGTGCATCTGTATGCTAAGTGTAACTAATAAAATTGACAGTGAGTGTAGAAACAAGGAGGCGTACCTAATAGAGTATCTGGTGTGTATGTTTGAAAACAATACTGGAAAGCAGCTTTACAAATAACATAAGCATAATAAGAAAGTTAAGATGAACTGCTTTAAATAAAAGTTTGTTTGAGTGGCTCACCACAGATCTTCTGAAGAAGTATAAACCAGGCTTATCATGGGAAGAATTAGCTCTATAGGTGTATTTGGTGGTACCAGAGGCCTGAAAAGTGAAAAAAAGGACAACGTATGTTTTGTAAAGTATTGAATGGTCTAAAACTAAAAGACGTGGTGGATGTGTTGTTGATGGTATTGATCATAGGATATTTTGGGAAGTATCTGAAGAATGTAGCCAGTCTAATGTACATACTTTATTATGGAATAAGAAGAATATACAAATTGAAATGTGTAAAGATTATGAAGAGTATAGAAAAGTTTACCTCTGTTTTTGTAATGATAACATACTAATTGGTCATGTAAGAATGATCAAAGAGCAGTTCATATTTTATGACATAAAATGTAGCTTTATTTTGTACAACAAAGGTCATTTGTCAGCCTTTGCTGGCTGTTGAAGATGGAATTTGACCACATCAGTGATGTAAGCCTAGATGTATATACAGCATATAGAGTGAAACACATTTCTCAGTATATTGAATGTGTATAATTGTTTACTAAACTTTGGAAGTCCTAACCTCATGTAGTCAATGTTCTCTGAAAACGTTCTAGACAAATTGCTTGATGCTCTATGAAGCGAACCGTGCCTGAAGGGACTAAATGCTTTAAATGAAGATGATGTGAAACTTTAGTATTCTGGTAGGTTAATTTCATGTGCCTGGTCTAACATGTGAATTGAATGGCGCAGCAAAGTAACAGACCCACTGACAAAACAATATACCCTCCTTTCTGTTCTGGATGTAGATTCATTAGGTTTAGGTTATTGATGGTAAACCCACACTGTAGTTTACTGCATAGGAATCAACATCTCACCAAACGTCTGCTTTCTTGAGGTTTAGTCTCCTTAGTTTTCAATAAATGTAGTTTTTACTGTGTTGCTAACAGCTCTGTGTTCACAGTCTTGTTTCTAGCCTTGTTTAGGATGGAAGGAGTTACACTGTTTTGATTGCCACCATTCTCTGAGTGTTTTCTATCAGTATTTTTCTCATAAAAAGCAAAGTGAAATCACTGCTTGCTCTTAAATTCGTCACACAGAATTTTAGGGATCAACGGTATTAATTGTCTGTGCCTTAATGTGAGTGCAAGAAATAAAACTGCGCTTAGGTAGTGGTTCCCACAAGAAAAAAATAGCACCCTTACACACCATGAATACTGACAGGAGCATAATGGCAACTACTCAGTTCAGCGGTGTGCTAAAGTTCATATGAGGAAGATACTGCTCTCACTGAGAAAAGGATTGCTTTCTCTACTCACCTGTTTAAGCCCTGCGATGTGCTCCATTGCTCTTCCAGACGAGAAGGACTGGAACGATTGCAGGTAGTGATAGTGTACATGCATATACAAGTGCTTTTGCGCATGTGTTTGTCTTGAATTTACGCATACTTGACTTTTATAGCTCTCTTTCAATGTAAACTTATTTTTTATGAAAGATGTGTGTATTTTGGAAATCAGTATAGATGTTGAAAATACTGCAACCAGATGCGTTATGTCCCTTTCAAAGATGCAATTATATGTTTCCTTTGTGTATATATAAGATGGCCATCATTTCGCGATTTTTAAATGTTATGATGCAATATGAAAATTCTTTATGCAAAAAAAATGCAGGATGTCTGACATAGAACGTAACTGGGAGTTTTTACATTGTTTTACAATAATCTTGGGTTATATCCTACAGAAATATTTATGGAAGGTCTTTCTATATATTTTTCTTTTTTGTATAAATGCTACAGAATTACATTATGAAGGAAATATTGATGTCGACATAGAATATTATTCAGTGGTTGGTACATAATAATTATGCCCTTTTCAAGCCATTTTATTTGTGTTTTTTCCGATATTATCAGTATATACGGTGTCTTTACCAACTATAGATATACAGTTGCTTTAATAAGCCTATAAATATTGTGTGTGTCTGTGTGTGTGTGTGTGTGTGTGTGTGTGTGCGTGCGTGTGCAGAATAGCAAGAATGATTTGAATAGCAGCTTTATTGTAACAACACCATGTAAAAGACTGACTCACACCACTGTAAGTCAAACTGTATCAAACTGTGAGGGCATGGTTTTTTTTTTAAAGAAAAATTATTTCACGGATTAATGCCAAGTCAAAGACCACCTATACAATGTTCATTTGCTCAATTTACATAACTGTGTGAGACAAAGAACCGTAGTTGAGTTTGCATGTGCATGTATTTTAAGATTTAAGAAATATACTTTTGTGCAATGTACTATTTAATATTAGTTCTTTCATAGATTTCACCTCACTAATAAGTGATTACTGTTCTAACTAAATGCCTTTATTCACTAATAGGGAATAGCAATTAATACATATTTACTGAATGTACTGATGAATCTCATGTGACAAGTTAGAAACTCATGTTTATGTTCATGTTTATAATGTCTGTAAAAGTTCTGAAATCATATTGGATTGGACACAGCAACAGAGCAGCTTTATGAAAGACGTCATGTGTTTTTTAAAAAGACAGAACACCTCTGTTGTTTATTGTCCATGAAATGGCATTCCGATATGTGCCTTATTTGTTAGTTAGGAAAATCAAATACTTTGTGCTGTTAGGGGTTTGTTGAATAAAAGAATTTAAAATCATGTGGGGGTTTTGCCTTTATGTTACACAAACAATGTTTTGTTGTTAGATCCAGCTACACAGGACATATGCTACATGAATTATATATATATATATATAACGGATCCATATATGTTATGGATGGACCTTTCAAAATTGGCAAAAGCTGCCAAACCTATTTATGTAATAATACACATTCAGGGCAGCACGGTGGCTCACTCACAGCAATAAGGTTCCAGGTTCCCTCCCCATGTCTATGTTGGTTTCCTCCCACAGTCCAAAGACATGCGTGTTAATCGTTCGGACACTCTAAATTGGCAACGATTAGAGGGCGTAATGGCCTACCCGCCTAACCAGCAGGGTGGCATTAAATAATAGCTAAAACACCACTGCAGTGGTGTGACCAGCGATGTCTACAATGCGTCCGACAGACTGGTCGGTCAAGGCGATCAAGGTAAATACACATTCACAGTTGTGGGTTTAATTACCTTTTTTTATTTATTTATTTGCATGAACAGGTTTTAATTAACAAACTTCCACTCGAGTTGGCCATTTTTAAATATTATCTCCCTCCATGGTATCCTTTTGTTAGTAATCAGCATTTCTCTTATCGTGGACATAATTCTTTGAAGCTCTAGACATTTGTGCTGGTGGTGTTTTATCAATAGCGTCAGCATGGTTTTTGTCGTCATTCAGGTCTGACTATGGAGCTGTTTGTATGATCTTTGCAGGGTGACCTCTCAAGGACATTTTGTTCTGTTGTGGATTGGATTGTCTACACACTTCTCTACATTTCCTCTTCTAAGGTCCTCTGGCTATCGTATTAATTATGCCATGACTCATATGCACAGATCTTTCTTAATTTATATTACAAACTCATGCTGTTAATTGGAAGAATTCCTTAGCCCTAAGGTTCACACTGTTAATGATTAATGGATTTTCAACAAGTACCATTTTTGTGGGATAATGGTTTACAAACTGCTTTTTTCCCCCCAAACAAATTCATGCTCTTTTTGCCAACTGTATGTGGTTCAGGATTTCATCATATGATTTGGCCTTCTGTGCAAGTTGGGAAACCGCACACATTTCCTTTGGAGGGCAGTACATTCTTGATTAAGTGTAAAGAATATTGTCCTTGGGAGTGAGGCTTGCATAAGACATATCTGTGTTGTCTATCTAAGGTTTTAAAAACCATCGTCACCGTGACACCACAACAGATTTATATATATAAAATGAAATTAAATATCCCAAAATGAGAGATGCCATAATTTTTGTGAGTCTAGAAGAGGAGGCCTCATACATTTATCATACTTTACCAAACAGATGTATACTCTTTGCTTTGTCCACTGTAAAAAAAAATCCCACAAAATTTAAATATGGACCATCTCGTTTTGACTTTTCACGTAATGGTTTGTGATGATTGTAAACATGTGAGTGCCTGTGAGAAAGTTCGATCTTGGCAGCAGGATGAAGTCTTCTTTTAAAGCCAAGTTACTGTAATTGGACTACATACTCCAAATCACTAAAAACCCCATCATAGGGTGGAGGCCCAAATTCTATCAGGTTTAGTTTTACAACAACGCAGACTTAAACAGAACAGGAACGTGAGCGTCTCCATGACAACACCGTAATCTGAGAAGTTAAACAAACCTGGTGAGCTCAGCTTGCATATGGTTTCATTTAAGAAAGTTGACTTGGTGCACAGAAGGTTCATCCTTTACATTAAGGCAAAGCTACACCTCAAGCTCAACATACTGGCTAACTGACATAAATATTGTTTTGCCCAGTATACAAAAGAAACCAATCCTTCCTTAAGGTGGAGATCTTTCATGGCCGATGATATGATATCACATCCCGTTCTATTGGACAGGATGCCTTTGCTAAAAAAAGATTTCAGATTCATTTTCAGGAAACTTAAAAAAAAACACGTGCAACTAATTTAGCTGCTGATATAGGACAGCAATAACATGCAGATTTGAGCAGCTCTGAAAAAAAAAATGACGTTTTGAATACTTTCAAAAGGAAAACAACTGCAGGGAACACATTTAGCTATTGCTATAAAGTTAATGCCTACATGTTAAAACAAGCAAACAAATTAAGCCTTTCCCAATTGAACGCCTTAGATTTGGTTATCAGACATTAAAATGTTAATGTTTCATTACAAATTGCAGAAAGATTATATTTAAAAGCCTCAAAGACCCTGAGCAGAAACAGTGGGAATAAAAATAAATTAAATCATATCCAAGTTAAATAACAAATTGTCATTTGACTTTTGCACAAAACCACACCTTGGTATGGTGAACCTAAACAGTATTGTTAGTGTTTCTATTGTTATTACATTTCTGATGCTGAAATATTTAATGCACATGTAGAAATAGATGTTTTGTAGGCCTGTGCTTTTTCATAGGGTGAAAAAAACACAGTGGATTACATCTGGAGAGCAGACGTTTGGGAATCACAATGAAAGGTGCGAATATATGTAAAGAAATTCCCCACCAAAAATGAATTCCACATACAATTATTTCATAGTTAACTAATTATCTTTTTTTCACGTTACTAAAATAGAAATTATGCATGAGTTTGACTTTATTTGGGTAAGATTTAGCCTGCCGTGTAAGAAAAAAAGTGCTTACTTAGTAAGCATAAAGAACTGACTAAATAAAACCAGCCCATTAGCTGGCACTTGAATCAAACAGATATATGTCATATCCCTACAGATTGCATTAATTATATTCAAATTCAACATTGGCCATAACATTAAATAACTTAGTGGTTAAGTGTTGCAAGAGAACAGTCAATTGTCAGTTCTGTGTGTTGTAGGGTCTTGTATTATTTAAGTTCCCCACAATCTGTAATGGCAATCTTCTTAAGTGTTCCTCCATCATGCAAACCATATGACTCCATTGCCGTGACAGTCTCCATGCCCTCTTTGACTTGCCCAAACACAACATGTTTGCCATCAAGCCTAGTCAAAAGGAGAGAACATTAAACACACATTGATCTACATCACTTATTGCTTAATAAAGTACTGCAGCACAGCCGTGGTACGGACTGTCGACACAGCGAAACAAAAGTTTTAATGTATTACTTGTAATACAAATATCAATTTGGCTGTTTTACCAGTTCAAATATTGGAAAGTTCCCTTACATTTTATAGCAGAAGAATTATATATTAATATACATTTTATAGAGTACTTTGCAAAGGCCTTAAGCATTCTATATTATTCAGTTTATATTCTGCCTATGCTTTATTTAATCACTGCATTTACAGTCTGTAGTCCATCTGTTTCTCTACATGCTTTGTTTGTTCCCTTTACTCTGTTCTCTAATGGTCAGGACCCCCGCAGATCAGGAAATGTATGGGTGGTGGATCATTCTCGGCACTGCAATGACACCGATATGGTGGTGGTGTGTTAGTGTATGCTGCACTGATACGAGCTGATCAGACAACACAGCCCTCCTGAAATGTTATCACCTCATTGTCACTGCTGGACTGAAAATAATCCGAGAGCCAAAAATGTCCAGCCACCAGTATTCTGTAGGAATCGTCTTGTGAGCACTGCTGAAGGATTAGAGGATGACTAACACAAACTGTGCAGCAACAGATAGATGTGTATCTGCCTTTACATGGACAAGGGGGAGCAATATGCTGAATGTCTTTAATAAAATGGACAGTAAATGTGTGTGATTGATCCACCATCCAAATAGTGCCTGATCTGTGCTGGTCCTGAGAAGGGGACTGATAAAAGTGCAAGTCTGTATATATTATATATAGCAGAATGGAAATAAAAAACTTTTACAGTACTATATGTGAAATAGGGTTCAAAGCAATCTGTTCAGTTCAGCAATGGCTTCTCTTTCTTTTTTGTTTCTTATGAATATAACCGTTTCAGTTCTTCCCTAGCCAGATACATCCAACTAGAAGAACTAAAAGAACACAACTTTGCTCTTATGCTGGATGTATGCGATTACGTACTTACCACTCTGTTTTGACTGTGCAGATGAAAAACTGGGATCCATTGGTGTCGGGCCCGGAGTTTGCCATTGAGAGCACACCTAGATGAAGTATACCAAATCACAGACTTTATTCTTACTTGATTAACGAGATATAAATCACTACGTATACTTAAAGCTTTATGGCGGCATATATCCTAAATAAATCTCCTCTGAAATGAACAGATCATAAAGGGAAAAAAGGCCAAAAAACACCAGCACAGAGTGCACATCTGGATAGGGGAAGTGCTGCCTCTGATATAATCACATGCAGGCCGAACTACACACGCTGACATGATTTGTCCATATCAGATAATCAGGAGAGTCTGTTGGTTTACAAACCCCCCGGTACCAAAAATGATACACTGATGCTGACTTGTTGCGAAAGTAGGTCATTATATGCTAGGCTGCAATAGTGAATAGTTGTACCACTGAAGCATTTGCCACCATCTAGTGGTTTAACCACGAAGTAAAGAGGTGGGGCAATCCAAACACAACTACGTTTAAGTGACAGTTTATTAGGAACAACAAATTGAGTCTTACATTTTTAGATTGGTTTAAATGCTATAATAACCATATATACGCATTTATTAGTCTATTTTATTTTAATACAACCAGAAAATACAGAATATTTCTTAAGCAGTATTAACAACAACAACAAATAGCAGCTACATGCTACATACAGGGGTTAGACAATGAAACTGAAACACGTCATTTTAGTGTGGAAGGTTTGTGATGTATCAAGCGCCACGGTATCCAGGGTAATGTCAGCATACCACCAAGAAGGACGAACCACGTCCAACTGGATTAACTGTGGGCGCAAGAGGAAGCTGTCTGAAAGGGATGTTCGGGTGCTAACCAGGATTGTATCCAAAAAACATAAAACCACGGCTGCCCAAATCATGGCAGAATTAAATGTGCACCTCAACTCTCCTGTTTCCACCAGAACTGTCCGTCTGGATCCACAGGGTCAATATACACGGCCGGGCTGCTATAGCCAAACCTTTGTCTAAAACCAGGTGTTTCAGTTTCATTGTC
>JAUZST010079087.1:0-12303 GCA_034779995.1 Parotocinclus haroldoi | reverse complement strand
TTTGGACATGTCTGTGTTGGTGAGTACATTTGGGGGGGGGGGGGGCGTGGGCTGTTGGGGTTGTTAGGATAGGGACTACTGAACACTTGTGAGCGATATTCACACACAGACACTGTGTTATGTGGCCATTTTGCTGGCCCTTTAAGTCAGACTGAATCAAGGACTCTGTGTAGGATCACTCATACAGAGTCAGTTCATGTTCGGCTCTTTAATATCTTTAATATCTGAACTGACTTAAAGCACTTAAATATCGAACCGTATTTGTGCAGATGTCAGATAAATACTGTCCCTATTAATGACAATAAAGTTAACAAATTATCGGTGCAATACTGATTAAGCTGCAGGTATTAGCAGAAATCAAACACGAAATATTTTTAAGTTGCTTTGAGGCGCACTCTGCAAACTTCTACTGCCAACTACAAGTAGTAATGTCTACTGGATACCAATGCCCTGTATCTGATCAGTGCTTCCCTGCTGCATATGACAAGAGCTTCGACCTTGACATTAAAAACATCTTTAACTGAAGCAGAAATTGTCATTCATATCCCTCATATCGGCTCATATTTACAGGCATCCAGCACACATATGGCTAGCATGGGAGCAATCCACTTCTGGAAATTAAGTTCTTTCAAGAATAAAACCAGTAGCAAATGGGGAAAATGGCGTACTGCCCCACAAGGAAAAAGGAAATCCATGTAGGATGAACAGAGAGCAGCAAAGAGACAGCACACCGTTGGTGGATTCTCTCTCGCGCACTCTTGGTTCTTTCTCTCTTTGCTCCTCTCTCTGTCTCTGTCCATCTCTGTGATATGTCTTCTCGGCTCCTGCACCTCCTGTCATCCTTCTGTTTCTCTCTCCCGCATCTCATCTCTCCACCAGCCCCCTTTCAATAATTCATGCCATATGAGGACCGAACGACTGTCTTTCTTGACAAACAGCATTTGTTTTTTTTTATTTGCAGTTTCATGGACTAGAATCAATTGCTCACTCCGAATTCGTGCAGCAATATGTTCAGAATGGCTTGATTTATTAGAGGCAGACAAAGGCTCTGGCCTTTATTGTGTGCTAATGTTGATTGTGTGTGAGAAATCACGATGTGGCTCGCTGCAGTGGAGTGTGAGAGACGACTGGACTCAGATCAGCGCTTTGGGTAAGGCCGCCAGGGCAGAGTTTGATCTCACAGTCTGCATGCTAGCTCTACAAGACTTGTTGCACCTGTCCCCTGTGGAATGTCTCCCTTTTTTAAAATCCCATTTCATGATAAGCAGCCATCTGGAGCACACACACACAGAGATACACACACAAACAGAAAAGAGAGGAAGACCAGGAGGGAGGGGGAAAGGAAGAAAGAAAGAGAGAGAGGCATAGAGGCAAAAAGAAAAAGAGAGTGCAACGGACCAACACTGGGTTCTTTGTGTTAGAGCCTGGCACGGTACACACAGTCACATACACAAATGATGGCCCTGATAAAGGGTGTTGTGTTGTGAGTAATTCTGTCTATTGGATCAGAAGGAGGGAGAGGATGGAGAGAGAAAGATATGGGGGGTATCAGTGAGCATTAGCCATGGTCCCATAGAATGGTGGAGGCGGAACCTTATTAACACTTTCAGCTTTCCGCTACAGACACTCAAAGAGCAACAATATTTAGTTTAGAAACACTAGTTTTCTCCAACACACTGTACACATACCGTGCCTTCCAAAATACTGAAATAGACTTCATTTCTGAAGGAGTTTTTTTTCTTGTTAATTCCATACATTTAACACTTTTAATTGAGACTACTTGGACAATCAGAAAGTTGTAAACTTCCATAAGCAGTGCTTAATTTGTGCCATATCCCACCAGTAGAAGGGCATGGATTCTCTATATCAATCAAATGAAAAAAAAAATAGTAATCAACTACTTTATTCCACAATACTTATTTGTGTGTAACATTCCCTAAAAACCCAAATAGCCCATTTTCTTTGATTAAATAAAATATCAGTAATACCAGTAATTAGTAATTAGACAAGGCAAGCATATATAAAAATATAGATGTGCTACTCTGCTCACAAAAATTAGAGGATATTTAATTATGGGATATTTCATTTTGAAGTATCCTCTAATTTTTGTGAGCAGTACGGTATATTTTGAAGGTTACTGTATTATGTGGTGCAATTAGAGCACTATTCTGTCTATATATTTAAGTTTTACCTTTACACTCACTGCCCACTTGCCAGATCACTCCACGCTCTGTGTTCACTTCATGTTTTACAAATTGATCACTGAACCTTACAAATGTATGGATACTGTGTATAATTACTGGAAACCATTAATCATTACATATACATGAATTCACCCTATTATCATGAGATAATGAGCTCAAACCTCAAAGATGATATGGACATTGGTGTTTGTGTCTTTGAGCTTAGAAGAAGTTAGCTGCCACCTTCCTCCAAGGCAATGATCTGCTCAATTATATTGTGTGCTTTTGTCATAAAGAGGAGCTGGTTGAAAACCTTAGGTCTTGCAAAAAGCATGTCTAAGGTCTCCCACTCTCACACTACCAATGCAGGTCTTATGATGAGACCAACATGGCAGATAGTCATTTCAAAACTGCTCCAAACTTTCCAACACTGGAGCACTACAAATAATTGCACCCAGTCTACATAATATGTTTTCTAAACTTTTGTACTTTAGTGACAAACACAGTCAAACCCTGTTATCTGGGTTTTTCTGTATTTCAGTATTGCATTAGGAAATCAATCCTTACCTACCCTGTGATGGACTGGTGCACTAGAGAGTGCTAGACTGTGGCTGTTTCCACCTTGCACCCTTTGATTCCAGTTAGGCCCCAACTCCCCCTATGACCATGCATTGGAATTAGTAGGTATGAAAATGAATTAATTAATGAATGGATCAATAAACTTTGGAGTGAGTGCATATGAGTGTGGAATTGCAGACTTGGATAATGTTCCACGTTATAACTTGGTTCTACCTACATCCTCCACGTCCTGCTATTGGTAAGCCACCTAAACTCTTATTTTATTCAGCAAATTTACAAATAATGCATTAAAAGAAACTCTGAGACAGGATAGAATGTTTATTTACTCGTGCACTCTTCCTATCCAAAATTTAAATCTCTTCTAAAGGCATTTCTATTTACCTCCTCTATTTAATGTTTGATGTGTCTGCTTATCTTGAACTGTGTGTCTCTTATGTTGTGAAAATTGTGTTAATTTCTGTTACACTTGTTTTAAAGTTGTACTCGGTTTTGAGAAAGGTGCTATATAAATGAAACTTTTGGTGGTTTACAGCTGACATAACCTTACAAGTCACAACTGAGCATTTGCCCAAGGATAAACGTTCTGAATATTGTTCTTACATAAACATTGGATGTTCCTCCACTACAACACTCTACTGGTCTTCATCAACAGAACCCAGTTCCACCAGAGCACAGTAACTCCCTCCATCCCTTAGTCACCAAGAGACGATGTGGACCTCCCACTGATGACTGATTTTTAAATGTATTTTATTTTAAAATCTATTTTGTTACTTATTTTATTACTAACTTAAATATTAATATTGATTTAAATTGTATTACTTAATTAATTTTACTATTACTATAATATACTTTTAAGTATTTACTTAAGCACAGTGGTTTTGTGGGTAGCACTGCAGCCTCACAGCAAGAAGGTCCCGGGTTCAATCCCAGGGTGGAGTGAACTGGGTCCTTTCTGTGTGGAGTTTGCAGGTCCTCCCCGTGTCTGCGTGGGTTTACTCCGGGTACTCCGGTTTCCTCACACAGTCCAAAGACATGTATGTTAGGTGAATTGGAGTCTCTAAATTGTCATTGACTTGTGTATGTATGACTGGTATTCAGATTAACTTGTGCATGGATGTAACCTTGTGTGTGTTGCTGGATGGCCACTGATGCCGATAAGCGACGTTAAATAAGCCCAGTAAACAAACAAACAACTTAATTAACATCTAGACCACCCATGGAGGATAGTCCTTTTTGAGTCTTGGTCCTCCCAAGGTTTCTTCCTTCTGCTTTCAGGGAGTTTTTCCTTTCCACTGGTGCCATAGGTTTGCTCAACTTGGGATTGGCCTTTTAAGATAATATAAGATTATAAAGCTGCTTTAAGACAACACACCATTGTAAAAAGCGCTATATAAATAAATTTGACTTGATAAACATGTATTAAAAAGTATTTTAAAATATATTCCCAGGCTTCCATTTCAAATAAGCAGCGTTTCCACTTTTAGTACAGAGAAGTGTGTCAAAATTCTTGTCTTTGTTAATCATGCATACGTTCAGATTTTGAGATCATGTTAACAAGTGTTGGAGTTTTCCTTTCATGCTTACACACAGACGCACACACTTTCCCACACTTCAACTCTCTCAGGGTCATGATAAGTGTTCATTTTTTTTTTCTTTTCAATGAACAGTCACTTCCTTCCCTGCCAAGTTCCATAAATCGCCACAGGCTGTTCCGGAAGAGTTTTATTTAATTGTAAGCATCCTGAAAAAGGAAAAAAAACCCTTTTGTTTACTTTTGGAAGGTTGCCCTGGTAACTGGCTCAATCACTGCCTCTTAAATGGACACTGCGGCTTTTAATCGCAGCAAGTCTGCTCATGGAGACAGAGAGCTAGAGAGAGACACTGACACTCACACACCTATTCTTAAACACAGTAAAGCTGAATGAGAGTAATTAATTAATTAAAATTTTAAAAATAATATTAAATCTATATCATATAAATACTCACATATTAAAATGCATATACTTATGTGGATGTGTTAATATTATTCGAAATGTAAATATTTACCTGTGTGTAAAATTAAAGAAGGGGGAAGCAGCAGAAATGGGGTTAGAGGTAGGGTTATTCCTACCCCATCACTGGCAGCGTGTTTTGGCAGTCTTGGGTGACCATACACCTTACTGAACAGTCAATGCGTGGTACTCTAGTTCAGTTTGACATGCTGCTGTTCACCCCCATGAACACGTCACTTACTACTCAATCATGATAATTGAGTTTGCATCTCACTCGTGTAATTGAACAACTCTGACTTTTCATTTCTGATCTTGCTTAATTAAATTAAATCAAATGCTTTTTTAATTGCTTCATGTTTATTTTGAAATATCCCCAAATTTTTTGGGGTAGTGTACAATGCACAAAAAATAAGAGAAAAGAACGTGTAGGGGAAAAGCAAGAAAAGAGCGAAGAGCGAGTGGATACGGTGTCGGTGATGAAAATCACATGAAACGCCACCTGCTCCAGCTCCATAAAGCAGCAATGCGTCACGCTCACACAACCCCTGTAACTCTAGTATCACCAGGATGCCGTCAGACATAATGCAGATTAAACCACACATACATACAACCATAAACCATGCCTGCACTCAAAACTAAGCTTTCTCACTCTCATGCTCAGCAGAGCTACACTCATTCCAGTGCCTTCCTTCTATCTATTTTATTAATATAAGATCTTACCACATTACTTAAATTTCATAACATGATGTTTTATTAATTATTGGTACAAGCCATTAACAATTGGATTGCACATAAAACAGGTAACAGACAGCAATACATGGCCATGGCATCCTTATAGAAATATGATAGACCATTTTTAATAGTCAGACTCATATTTTTAACATGTATGGCAAATTATGTGCAAATTATTGAAGGGTTTTCTTTATCAGGCAATCGCATATGTTAAATCTGAACTAGCATCTAAATAATAAATTACTACAAAATGCACAAATGTCATATGTAGAGGAATAATAATTACCAAACAATACAATAAAAATTTTTTAACTCAAACTTGTGAAACAATGGTATTGAGGTTAAATTTCATTGTATCAGTATTTCCAGGTGCTTCAGTCCCAGAAACAAAGTGTAGCCTAATTTCGCTTAAGCAGCTATGTTGCCAAAGTTACTTAGTTTTACGATTAATTTTTTTACGAAGTATGATACACGGTTTTGCTAAGGCGGTTACAATTGCTTGGTGTGCTTGCTGAAATATACCCCAGGGTTCAGACTTCCCTGTTATAAAGACAAGAACAAACATTGAACCCCATTTTTTTAAAACTTGTCTTCGAAGCTTGCTAAGGCTGTAGCCCAAGTCATCATCAAGTCAATCATTTGCCAAATGCTGTAACTATAAATGTGACTGTAAATACAAATCATAAGCAATGCAAAACATAAATATGCTGTGAACAAAGTGACATTAAGCAAAATAAGCTAGAACAAATAGATGCTAATGCTGACTGGTCGTTCGTGTTCTTATGACAGAATACATTAATGGATTAGGCACTTATCAGCTATTTGGCTCAAATGATGGATCAAGAAAAAAAAATTAACACTAATGTTCCCTGTTCCCATTTACCAATTTTAGAATTTTTTTTTAAATGTTTTTCCCGCTCTAGTAGGTTCAAAAAGTGTTTCTAATAAATAACTTTTAGGCTGTACATTTTGTAAAAATAAATTAAAATATAAAGCATGCTTGATTCTAAAATAATTAACCCACCAAACCTGCTCAAAGTGCAAAGAAAACTCCACTAATATGAATCAAATTGCCAATGTTAACCAGTCTTTTCAGTTCTTATAATAATTTATCACAAGGAAAAAAATTAATAGTTTAACATCCCCCGTGCATGGTTGCAGGAAAGATTATTATTATTATCCGAACGTGGAATTCTCCTGGACAGGGCACAGTTTTATCACTTTGCTCCGTAAGTGGAGTTGAACTTCATGGTGTGAACCCAGGCCCTCATCCACCTGCCATTTCCAGCAGCTGGACCTTACCACCAAACCACTAGAGCTGCTGCAAAGGGAAAATCTAATCTAATGCACAAAAACACCATCAACATCTAAAACTAAAGCAATCCATAAGACTAGAGCACCTTGTGTCGAGATCAGTGCAGCCATAAAGAGGGAATTTCTGCAGGTCAAGAACAATAGTAAATGGGCTTATAGGTAAGAAAAAAAAAACCAAAAAGGACAGACAAAGCAAGAGGAATAGAAATATGTGGAAAGATTGGTTAAAGATAAGCTTTGTTCATCAGAAGCTTTAGAGTGTGTTAGATTAGACAGATAATTCTTCCTCCTAACAGTAAATACAACAACTACTGTTTGGGGTATGCACAGATGTACAAGTACGCACACACATGCTAGCGAGAAAGCGATTGATGTATAATGAAGGCAACTGTTCAGAAGAAACGAGAGAAGGCACAGATACACTAGTTAAATTTAGTGTTAAAAGTGCAAACGTTTTTTGTACACATGGCTAGCTGAGCCTGTGAAAGTGTCGCTCGTTTTGAATATATGTGATCTGTAAGACAGCTGCCCTGAAGGGTCACATTTCCATGACTGAGAGAGCGAAGCTCACAGGCACATAAAAGAAAGAAGAAAAGGCATTATATTTCCTTTTTGCTCTCTTACTGTACGATATGACTAATGGCGGGGGTCACTATGCCCGATGAGCAGGAAGATTAGTTCTGACCTTGGCGCTGACCTCGGAAGCTCAGAGTGAGGAGGAGATAACGAACAGAACGAACAGAGGGTTGTGGAAGAGGAGGTGGCTGGCTTGCTGTTGCCTGTCATTACGCTTTGTTTCCGCTACAAGCCGAGCTGGTTATTAATTTCATTTCTTTATGATTCACAATCTGCTTGTGTGAAATATGCCATATGCTCCGAGCAATTGGAGGATGACGAGTGTCAGGATTCGTCCAATAAAGGCAACCTAAATGAGGCTGATTTACGGGCCGTACCTTCCGGCAAGATGCGTTCTCTATCTCCCCTTCCACGTGATAAAGCTCCAAATGTGGGCAAACAAGCATCGCTACACATGCGTACCTACTCCTAATCAATCCCAGTCCCCGACAGATAACGGCAGGCTGCCCAGCGAGCCACACACACGCACACACACACACACACACAGTAAGTGCGGTACATATTTATTGGGTAAGCATACAATCAATAGAGTCCCTAAATCAGTTTGTTTTAATCATGAACAAATATCCTGACCTAACAACAACATGGCCAGCTGTATCTGCCAGTAATAAAAAAAAATCACTGAAAAAGGTGAATATATGGGCTATAAAACAGGCTCTTCTTCCTGAGCTCCCTCGCTCACTCTTTCTCACCTTATCATCTCTTTTTGTCCTACTGTGGTTACATAAGGCAAAAATTCTGCTAGGTAACACACAAAATGAAAACTTTGTCCAAAAAGATTATTTCATAGCAATTACTTTCCTGGAACGCTTTTTAAATGTTATTCTTTCCTTCAAATAGCATCGATCAGAATGCATAGGTGAACTTTTAACCAGCAATACTGATTATGTACCAGTTATTAGAACTTATTTTGGTGATAAGTTAATTCATTGCAGTTTTCACGATGGTTTAATTAACAATAATTAAGCAAGTCCCTGATATTATGACAGCAGAGTGGATTATACAATTTGATCATCATGGTGACTACAAGGACTACATTATAAATCATGTACCACTCTAATAAATCATTTGTAAAAAAACGGATCCTTACTGATTCTTACACATATATCATACATTAATGCAGTCGATTTTAAATCACTTTTATAGTTTGCATAAGTAGCTATGTTTTAGGGGTACTCACACTGAGCCAGAGCACGATTGTGCCCCCTCTCTACTCCCCCTCTGGCTTGCACCCACATTGCTCTTCAAAACAATCAGATGTGGTATAGATTGCCTAGAGTGAGTATCTTTATTCACCTTATCTTGATAACATGATGCACTGGTGCTCAGATTAGATAATCACTTAATGAAGCTTACATTTAAATTTGAGAGCCCAAGTATTATGTTACTTTCAATACAATAAATACCAATCTATTTTCATAAACCATTTTGCACTGATGTGTTAGGTCAGATTTTGCGGATCTAAGACACTGTTATTATTATGTTTTGAAATGAGTTATGTACAGTTATTTTCATTAGTTTCATAGTAGTATGTATTCATAATGTGATTTCCTTGCAGTGGTACTTGTTTACCATGACTTTGAGGAATTCTAGCCCATTCATCTGTATACAATGGTTTCAACTTTTCTCACGTGAATGATTTCTCACTGGAGTCTTCTTTAATTACTCTTTAATAAAGCAACTTTTGTGCTTAGGGTAATTGTCTTGCTACATGATCCACATTCTCTTGAGATTCTGCTTATGGACAAATGTCCTGAATTTGAACGAATGAGACCCAACACAAGGTGAAGCTCTGCCCAAGATGCTGACAATAGTTAAGATTGTCAGTCATAATGTACATGAATGAGATATTCTCTTAATGTTCACTATCCATTTTTGGGGGGAGTATAAGGTATGGTTGAATGAGGTGTATGTGAGTATCATTTGACGTTTTACACCAGCTTTGATTTTACTTATAGTATTCATTTTTTCCTGTCTCACCAATTTTGGTTTTAGTTTAAAAGTTTTATTTGATCTTTGATAGAGGAATGTGTGAGCCTATATGGTATGTGTACAGTAATGCACAATAATTCGTGCTTAGAGGTAATATTTCTGTTTTTGAATATTTTCTATTTTTGTACTTTATAGTTGTTGTTTTTTGTATGTGGTCTATTTAAGTTTTTAAACATTGTGACTATAATCTACAGCAGTCATGTCTACTAAAAACAGCTTCAGCTGGAGTCCGGTTGTGAAAGTAGAGATGGGCAGTAGTAAAGTAAGTGTGACGGAGACTGAACAAGCTCAGCATTGCTGAGAGACAATGAGACAAGAGACAATGCCAGACGTCACCCTCACCTTATAGAGATGATGTCGCTGCTCCTCTGACATCATCAGCTCATGGCTGTCTGTCACAATGGATTCCATGTCCATCAGCCAATCCCAGATGTCCTGGTACTCGGCCTGGAACTCTGATAGGCTGAAAGGTGACAAGAGACAGAGAGATGATGTTGTTAAAGGTGCCCTCTGTGAAAAACTGTAGATGATATGAGCTGCGCTCTCCGTGGAAAAAAGGAGCCAGGGCACTATGCAGCTCCTTCACTGAGGGAATATTTGACAAGTGGAGGTAATTACTCTGTCCCTTTAGTATGTGGTGTGCCGTGGCACAGGTAAGTGAGGTGTGAAAGGGGGTCGGAAGCAGAAGGGATCTTTAACCCATGCTCTGAGTGACGGTTCCTGATTCAGAACAGCTTAATTAAACATGACTTCACCTCCCTATTCCCCAAGCCTGCTTTCAGTCCAGACATTAAACGACATCAAATATTTATGAAAGCAAGGACGATTGTGTGCATGCTCACATATACATACACACACACACTTCATCAACATACTATCATACGCATGCACATGCACACAAACCTAAAGACAAATGTGCGAACACACACAGCCATTGGTAGTTGGGTTTTAATGTTTAGGCCACAGCAGGAGGGATGCGTGTTTATAACCAAAAGTGGTGAAGTTCTTTTGCATTTATACGGCTTCAGAACACTTTGACAGTCATGTCAAATTAGTGCCATTTTCTTGTTGGGCTTTTACAAGCAATCCACAGAGTTGACTTCAAAGGAGGAGAGAAACTATGAATAAGATTACACAAATAACTATCAAAAAGGAGACTAAAATCAACACTTCATCTTTATTTTAACTCAGCCCAGACACAAACTAAACAGAAAAATGGGATTGAATTGTACTGCTACATATGTAATTTTCAACAAGCACGGCAGTGCATATTAGCATTTTGAAGCAGGCGTTGATGAAACAAAACACTGGAGGAGAGTATATGAATATTTTAGCCACTTGTACAAATGACATTGATCAGACAAAATAACAAACACAAAAAGGAAGCAACTAAAAACGTGAACCAATGTAAGAGAATCGTACAGAATTGCATTGAGACACTAAGTTTCACTATGCATTTGGAAGTTAAGCCCTGTTTTACTCACAGAAATAAACAGTTCAAATTGGTTAGATGCTTTTCCAAGATAAAATAAGTTAATATATCCTGTAAAGCAAACAAAGTTAAGTAATTTATTTATCCATTTTCAAAAATATTTTGATAAGTTTTGACACATTTTAGTGTGTTTTTTTAACGGTGTCAGAATTTTGTATTTCGGCTCATCAGCCTTGGTCCTTGTGATGGTGGGCCAGCATATAAGATCTGCACAGCTGACATGGATGAATTAACGATTTGTTAAAAGTTTAAACGTTTTGGCATTGTCATGTCACAGCTCCAGAGACCCCAGTTTGAGTGAGTGAGTGAGCGAGTGATGGTGAGTGACTGTGATGGACTGCATTAACTATACTTATGACTTGACAAAAGCATATAGGTCAAGCATATAGTTTATTAATGTGGTATTTAGTCAGAAATGGTATAGTATTTAGCAGTAAACTGAAAGAAGTAAAAAGCACTTTATCAAAACAAAAACGGATAAGGAATTAAATTAGTTTTGTCTGCATCAAAGCAGTGTTGGGACTACATTATTACACCTTCTAGGACAATATCTGGATAATACAGCACTACAGGATATGGAATATTGTTATGGTAGTGGAGAGATAAAAGTACCCTAAACCAAAAATTGCTACCACAGCATTTTGCAGTGCCATGCAATAACCTTAGGTCCCTAGATGTTCATCGTGCAGCAAGATACCCAATGCTATATGTCATCACTACCTTAGAAGGCAAAGAAAAGACACTAAGCTTAAAATCATGGAACGGCCATGCAGCAAATAAACACTAAAGGTTACATATGCAAAATGTGGCTACTTTATTAGTCAGTGAGTTTGATTCAAACCATTTAATTCATTCCATTTCTTCATCTTCATCTGTCTATGTTGAAAGTAGATTGCAACATTAAACTGCGTGAATATCATTAAAACCGGCGAAACAGAGATGTGTTTCTAAAGTTCATGCACAGTACATCATATGTAATCGTATTATATAATATAGATATATCCCAATTTAAAGACAATTTTTAAACATATTCATGCCTCATTTTACTACAGCTCAAGTCATAAATTTGGACTACTTGTTGTCTCCCAACAATCTTAATTTACATCCCTGATACATAAATCTTGTGCCATTAGCTGTGAGGCTGCTACTTTATCAGAGCCACTTGTGCCCTGCCCTTAAAGGTTGACCACCTTATTGACAACACTCACATGTCATGCAAAGTGACACTTTTATAGAAGCAGTTTTTTATACATGGTGTTAATCATTGTCATCTAATACAGAAGATTCCCATTCTTCCACCAGCACCAACACACACAAACACACACACACAAACACACACACACACACACACACACACACACACACACACACACACACACACACA
>JAUZST010079077.1:0-20803 GCA_034779995.1 Parotocinclus haroldoi | reverse complement strand
GCGACACACACAAGGTTACATCCATACACAAGTTAATCTGAATACCAGTCATACATACACAAGTCAATGACAATTTAAAGACACCAATTCACCTAACATACATGTCTTTGGACTGTGGGAGGAAACCGCATTACCCGGAATAAACCCGCGCAGACACGGATAGGACCCAGGTTGATCCACCCTGGGACTGAACCGAGGACCTTCTTGCTGTGAGGCAGCGGTGCTACCCACCGAACCACCGTGCTGCCGGCTATGAGTGATGTAACTGTGCTGTGTGAAACAGGTGATCTTTCTGGGTGTCGGCTGCTGAAGTCTGTTGCCATGATACGGCAGCTGCACTAATCAGAATCGTCACTTTCATGTGTAGTTACCTGCGATGGACGACAAGTCTTGAGTTTTTTGTGTTGATAACTTTTGAACCACAAGAGATATTGCAAATCTGGTGGCGGCAACCGATTCCGGAGGCAATTCTTATCTTCTTTGATATGCTACATGACCACCTTCACGTTGGAAAAACTTGCGCTTAATCCAGTATGGCGGCTTTCAGGACGGCGACCATGTTTCAGACATAGCCTAAAAGATGGCCAAACACACACCTTTGCTTGCTGGTGAATTCAGATATTCTGTTTTCCCTTGCGTTCCTGAACTCTGGATAGAGCTCACTAGTTAGCCAAATAGCATAACATACACCACAGCCTAGATTAGCCTAGCATAGCAGTCTGCCAATGGCCAAGAGGCATCTTTTCTTTAGCAGCTTCTCAGTTTTCCGTCTTCTGTCCTAGTTGTCCCAATTCCCTCTTTTTAAACTACTCTCTTTTCCCCTTATTTAGGGGTTTGGATTCCGTCCCCTTCTCATCTCTGCAGTTTCCGTTATGTTGTTTCGGTGTCTCACTTTTCTGTCCTCTCACAAAGACAACTATTGATCCGTGAACATCCTGAACTAAAAAGAAACAGTTCTGCCCTGCTTTAGCCTTATATGCCTCGGCAGGCAGGTACAAATCATCTGGACCTGATCAGACCCAGAGAATTCTTTGGGGGGGGGGGGGGGGGGAATAGAACCTTGCTTATGAATAGCTAAGTAGCACTACGTCTCTCTGCCACTCTCAGAGGCGGGACCGTAGTTCTGGCCCATACTGTAACCCTACAGTTTCTCTTTTTACAGGTTACAGTGCCAATAAGGTGAGTTTCATAAGCAAATTCTTTTATACATGGATACACTGCTCATAAAAATAGAGGATGTTTCAAAATGAAATCTCCTATAATGAAATGTCCCCCAGTTTTTGCACATACGCAAAAGTGCACTTTAATGGCAGATTAGATTACATGCGTGTTAGTGTTAGATTTAGATAATAAACCGTGAAGACATTTCAATAAATATTTTTACTCCATTTGAACTCAGGATGCCATTCACTCTGGTCCTGGCTGTGCTTGTCGAGGCATGCAAGATCAATAATTTATCAAAGCAGCCCTTGCATTCCGGTCTCTACAATATTTCAGACTTATTTATATTCCTTAATAGAGTTTATTGCACCCCTTCTGAGCTCCATCATTCGAAGGAAAACCAGTGCTGGAGCTCCAGTGGAGGAGACGCGCACAGGATACTGGGCTTTTGGTCTGAGATTCATGTCAGCATTAAGCAAATTATGGAATCCTTGATTATGTTTACAGCCGTTATCTGTCCCACTGTGACGCTGAAATGGAGAGCTTTGGAGGGGAAACGATTTTATGGAATTGGGGGTCTCAGCATGCTGCTTCACTAAGTAGATATTACCGTTATCTCAGTGAACCACAAACACAGCGGCCGTCTAGACCGTTAAACAGATGAGACCATCATCTGCCTTAAACAGGCAGACCTTCTACTCTAGTGCAGGCTTGGGTATCGTTTGCATTTGATCGTTTGCATTGTCCATTTTTTTTTACTTTCCGTCAAAGCTTCCACTCCAAAACGGTGGCTAAATGGGTCAAAAGGTTTTTTTTGGGTTTTTTTTTTGTATTTTAACAGGGCGATTAATTACGTTGACCCTTTTCATTGCTTGCATAACAAGAACCACAAGTAACCACTGGCCGGTCGTACTTTATATGCGGGCGAGGTTCTAGCGCCGTCTGTGGAACTGGATCATGCAGGAGACTCTAAAACACTTAACATGGCTTATTGGAACTGAACCAATGACCTAGGAAAACCAAAATCATCTCAGTTACTACAGGGAGTTTTTCCCTTCCACTGTCACCCTAGGCTCGCTCGATTTGGGATTGGCCTTTGAAGATAATAGAATGTTTTAAAGACAATGCACCATAGTAAAAAGCGCTATATAAATAAATCTGACTTGTATGTTCGCTCTACTGCTGAAATGACAAACATGGGGTCCAAAGGGAAAGTAATCATTTTTACGTTAAACTTGTGCTTATAAGAGGACGAAACGGGGGGAGAAAAGTTTGGAACTGATTATGTTCTTTTGGCTCACAGCTTCGTCATTTCAGCATAAGAGAGTACTTACAATCAATAATAAGTGAGCGAAGTTTTTTTTTCCTAGATCATTGTTTTAATACATTAGACCACGTTAAGCATTTCAGATCTCTTCCAGCTGATGCAGTATTTGTGCCTTGGATGTTTCGCCATGTAGAGGTTTAGATTCAGATTCTGTTTATTTATACTGTGTTTAAGATCTACTGGATTTCTCAAGGTTTGGTCTCAGGCCTCAGTGTTTCCTTATAACATTCATGGAGTTTTTCCTTGCCTCTGTATTGCCCTGTTTTTTTTTTAATGAGGGTCAGCCATGTAAAGCTGCTTTTAATTTAAAAAAAAAAAAAAAAAACAAAAAAAAACACAAATTTTGATTTGATTTGGACAATAGGTAGCACTCTTCAGACAACTCTTAAACCAGAGGCAATCCTACATCGCGTGTCATTTAGCTGATGCCCTGATCCAGAGCGACTGACATCTAATGAAATCTTACAGTGCAAGTAATTATGAGTTAAGGGCCTTGCTTAAGGACTGGCAGAAACGGCATTTGAACCCTGGACCTTCTGGTTCATAGCCTAGTAACTTAACCGTTAGGTTACCAATGTCCCACGAGTCCATGATCGCTCTGAATCCAGAGTCCATTGCTGCCATGCTTTACGCCACATCATAAGCTTCTATGCAGTTGCTGGGACACGGAAATTCATTTTGTGAAGCTTCCAATGCTCATTTATTGTTCTGATACTGCTTCCAGAAGCAGTTTGACTCTTTGGTGGCAACTCTTGTGAGTTTCTGGGTTTCAATGGATTACCATATTGTTGCTGAGCTGCTCTTGCACTGGACATACTTACAGTTGACCCGGGACCTTGCTGCTCCATTTATCCTGAAGCAAATGTAGCAGTGCTACACCAAACACCCTATAACCCCAAAACAACTTTGCCTTTGGTGGAGACTTAAAAAGACTCAAAGACTTCTACACCTAAAAATCTACACCAGAGAGCATGCCATGGCTCTATCTCTATCATTTCTTTGTGACCCATCAACACCAAACGAAAATGGAATCTACAAGTTAAAAAAGGTCCAAAAATGGTACCTGCCTATGCAAATGTAATCTTTCAATTGAAGCCCATTACCCTCTGCTTTTTCCTTTTCCTTTTTATTTATTGCAAGATAGCCATCGTGTGAACCTAATAACCTGTCAAGCCTGAAGTGGCAATAAAAAAACTAATCATAAAAAGCGGTGCTTGCATTTTGGGACAAGAAATTATCCCTTTGCGAGTCTCCGGGATAGAAAACGGCTATCACATATTGAATCGTCAGCGGGAGGATAAACTGCCAAATGTTGTCTCCAATATACCAACCACGGGCAAAAGGATGATAAGGTCCCAAACTTTCAAAACGGCACCAGCGGCAAAAAAAAAAAAAAACGGTGATAAGGACACACCAGATCAGAATATATGATCTGTGCTGACTCGATTCCTCGGTTCTTCTGACAGGTTAGCCAGGTCTCACGCAAGCCCTGCTTCTGTCAATAAGCCCATCAAGGCAAGCTAATCCATTACACTCGTGGGTCTCGTTACCTCTGGAGCAGTGCATCATTACCTCCTGCCATGAAGTGGATAGAAAACAACGGTTTGTGAATAATGAGCCTGACAAGAACAACTATGCCATAAAACTGCATGTAGCACTGACTGATTATTCTCTAAGCCTATTAACCTAGAATCAACAGGCACATGTGCTGCATTTAAGCAGCACAAAAGACTACAGCGTCCCGCTGCATCAAGCTCCGCTCCCCGAGCGTCAGGATCACGAGGAACACGTTCCTTTCGTTTTTGTTCAAAGTCATGAGCTCGGTGCCGAAGGTGCGCCATCTGCTTCGGTGTACCCCATTATATTTTATTACGAGACCAGGCAATCAGGGAGAGTAGTCTCAGATGAGCTTGCTCACTCGCCCAGGTTTGACGGACAGGCAAGAGTCTTCCCTGTACCACGATGCCCAGTCGTACACAGTCACAGTCTCCAGTAAGCCATCGTTACTTTTCGCCCTTATCCAGTGCGACTTTCCATTGCTCTTAGTGGGGCACGTTGAGTCCAAAATCCGCCGCCAACAAACGCACAGTACTGCCCAAAACTCTCAGGCCACCTTTCGTTTTGATATATCATTGTTCTAGGGCATAATGCCCATATCTAATGATTTCTCGGTCAACCAGAAATAGCAGTTCCTGATTTAACATGGGCGGCCAGTCAGGGTCGCACCCTGCAGGGGGCGGCACGGAGTGCCGATACACACAAACACTAAAATTTACGCCAGTGAATGTCTGTTGCTACGATACGGCAGCTGCGTTCTCAGGACGTCACAATGATCTACACCATTTTCAGTTGCCTGTGACGAACAGCAAAAGTTTTGAACTTTGTGACGCCAACTTTTGAACCACAAGAGATATTGCAAAATCTGATTGCGGCAATCAGTTTCGGAGACGATACTGGTCTTCTTTGATATCCTACACGGCTGCCTTCGCATTGGAAAAAAAACTTACTGAGCAGTCTCAGTCTTTGCTTGGGTTCTGGATCAAAACGAGGCTCTTCAGTCACTGCATGAGAACAGCAAGAGCCAGTCGGACCCCCTGGGGGAATTCATTTCACCACATGGGTGTTGGTACTGAGAGGAGACGGCATCCCTTTGTCCTTGTCAAAGTTTTGTTTGACCTATACACACATAGTAGTTTAGACACTTTGCACATAGTGTTTTATTAGGAAAACTTTTACAATGCAGGAGTTTTTACCTTTGGTTTTCGGGCAGTGTTTTATATTTCATAAACGATACAAAGTACAACAATACCATGTTTTTTTTTTTTCTCTTCTGTCAGCAAGTGTCTCAACGGTTCGCTTGTTCTAGTTCTCATTTACATTACATATATCGCATAGTTTTCCGTCATTAAGACGTGAATTAGATGTATACAAGACAGACGTGATCCGTTGTCCAGTTTATCCCAATTCTGCCATCCTTAAATAGCCTACTTACTCAAGAGACTTCAAGCAACTCTTCCATGTCCATAAATAAATAAATGGGATGTTCAGACAGAGGGAGAAATCAGATTTCTGTCTCCAATCTGAAAGTGCACGAATTGGAGCCGACACTGCAAGTGTTCTTGTGAATCCACACAAGAATGGGAAGTGATATGAGTAACTTTAACACGGCACGTTCACCTGTTCTAAACTAGCTTTCCAGTAGTTCAAAAACTGCCAACATGTCAAGAACGTACACCAAGCATGCTATAACTAAGGGAAAAATCCATCGCAAGGAGATGCTGTGGTCTTGATTCCTTCGATGAACGGGCTCGGAGGTGGTTGACAGGAGGTGCACAGGCAAGGAAATAATAGCTGCATGCAACACTGGTGCTCCAACTAATGCGTTGTTCCTTAGCACAGATGGGCTATAACAGCAGATGGCTGGTTCGAGTGGAATTCCTGTCTAAGAGAAACCAAAAAGCAAAACTCCAAGTGGGCAAAAATGGGATCACTGAGCAGTGGAAAATAACAGCCTGGTCAGAAACCAGATTTCTGTTGAACCGTGCTGATGGGAGGGTCGGAATTTGGGCGCAAGCATGAATCGATGGGGTTCTGTCAGGTCCCGTCAGTTCAGGCTGACTGAGGTGAAGTAAGGGTTTGGGAATGGGCACGTGCAGAGTCCTCTGATATCCCATGGACGGACTTTGGACTGTCGGGTTTATCCAAGTGTTGTAAGATGTAAAGTTGACCCTGGCAGGGCGACAGTTTACCCTATGGCAGGAGGACAGTTACAGCCACGTCCATTGGCTCCAGGATCAAGACAGCGGGTTTCATCACAGCAGTTAACACCTAGTGGAATCTATTCCACGATAATGAATGGGTGTCTCTAATAAAGTGTCGGTGTCCATGTGCGCCATGTCCATTCACGGTCTGCTAGCTGTGTACTTGGGTTTAAACGTTGTCTTGGCACTGCTGCCCTGAGCCGAAGCAAAGCCGCATTTAAGGGTTCGGTAACATTAATCATATGACTTTATTTCGGTAATTCCATTTGGCTTCGATTGAACGGCTGCATCTTTGCCATAAAAACAATAGACATGTCGCATGGTCATTGATTCTTGGCTGGGGCATTAGATCATGCTGAAGCTTATCCATGTTTATGTTATTGCTATTGCCATCATCGATCTCTGGCATGGCCGTCAGAGTTGATCGCCAAATGCCGTAAAAGCCGTATCAAATCTACTACGTCCTGTCAGGTTGAGTCGCATGTCTCAATCTCACTGCGATCAGCTTTCAAATCATATGCTCGAGCCAATCAGGATCTGTAGGATTTCGGGTGGATTTCAGCTATTCAGACTGCACTCGGATCTGATTTGAGCAGCCAGTCTGAGCCTAACTGGTTTAGGGTTCAAGCAATATAAAAACTTGGAGTTGAATTCTCAAGTCATTAGGAGCTCGTCAGTGACTCATGCTCGAGGTAAACATTCGCGTTTAGCTTTTAAGTGCATTTTGAGACGTTTTCGAGACTGAAAATACATTTACCTGATCAAAGATATGAGACAAACCTAAAATGGAAATGTTATTAAGGTTCTCATGGTCCCAACAAGTAATCACTGGTCAGGAAACGAGCAAGATGCACTCCAGGGAACATTGCAGGGGTTTGGCCTGAAAACGGAATTAGCTTCCATAGTACAAAGTCCTCTATAGGGGGCGGGTACTGGAAAGGATTTACGATACGAGGCACATTGCGATGTTCCACTTTCACTCTAGTGCCCAATGATATGGCTCGTCAACGCTTGGGAAGATCATCTCTGCTTTTCCATTTAATATCGGACTTCCTGGGTTTAAAATAGCACAATAATTCCACCCATCCATCCATCCATCCATCCATCCATCCATCTCTTATCTTCCACTTAATCCACACGGGGTCGCGGGCCAGCCGGTGCCTACCAGACAAGTCTGGAGGCAAGGGCAGGAACAACCCTAGACCAAACCATCGTAGGGCACCCACACGGTCATGTACTAATGGCAACTTTCAAGACACCAAATGACCGAACACTCATATCTTTGGACTGTGGGAGGAAACCAGAGTTCCCGGAGTAAACAATGACACAGGGAGGACATGCAGACTCCACACAGAAAGGACCCGCTCCAAGCTGAGATTGAACCCTTCTTGCTGCGAGGCAGCGGGTGCTGCCCACCGAGCCACCGTGCCGCCCACGATAATTCCATTTTTTAAAGAAAAATGTTATGTACTGTGCACAGCTGAGGTCACGACCATGGTCCTACACCATGAACCACACAGCGATGATCACTCTTTCCAAGTCATCCGTGTGTATTGTGTAACCTTTGTTTTCGTTCTGACTTAAAGATCTGCTTCAGCCGTTTCTACTTTACTGCTATTCTCTTCTTTATGGTCTTCCTTCCACTTCCATTCGACTCCTTCAATACATCCAAAACTCTGCTGCTAGGGTTCTTACAAATACCAAAAAATTTCACCACGTCACACCTGTTCTGTCCCAACTATGCTGGCTACCGGTTCATAAACGCATCAAATACAAGATTCTACTACTGGAATTTAAATGCCTCCACGGTCTAGCTCCACCATACCTCTGCAATCTGATTCAAAGCTACACTCCAACCAGGTCACTACGTTCCACAGACTCCAACTCTCTCTGTCCCCAGGTTTAGGCTTTCCTCTATGGGTGGGAGATCCTTTGCTTTTGCTGCTCCCACCCTCTGGAACTCTCTTCCTCTATCTATTAGGTCCGCATCAACAACTGAAGAATTTAAATGTCTCCTAAAAACCTTCCTGTTTACCTTTTCTGTTTAATGTTTGTTGTGCCTGCTGGTCTTAAACTGTCTATATTGTTGTGTGAATTCTGTAGATTTTTTTGTGTGTTAATAATTGCTGTAACGTGACGTTGGGCTTGAGAAAGGCGCTAGATAAATTCAATTTATTATTATTATTATTATTATTAATTCAGTTATTTAAACCCTGGATTTGGAGAAAACCGAGTACAAATCATTTCTGTTTCAGTTCTTTGTGGTTCGTCCTGCTATGGTTCCAGTCCCTGCTCCGCCTCCCTTTTTCTCGTGCTCGTATCGTGCCATTCCCGTTTGTGTTTTGGATGTGTTCCGGACTCTTTATGCCTCAAGCTCTCCTCCTTTCTTTGCGAGTTCTTTTTCAGTTCCGTACTAAAGCTCCGCACTGTGCCGGCTTCTAACTTTCATCCCCCACTTTCTGCCCAAGCGTGACTGTCGGTAAGCCAACCACTTCTTCATAAAGTCCAATTACGACTGAGATCGAGTAACAACAACCTTACGTTACGCATCAGGGAAGTCACGGCTCTGACGCAAAACTTGATTCCGCCACGGTTTCTAATCTTTAAGTAATTTTCAATATGTGACAGACACGCTCGCGTCTTTGAAAGTCCGAAGGTTCGCATCCAGGGGGCTTACTGAAGACACAAAAAAGGGGTCAGCTCAAGACTGCAGAATCACTGCTGTTCCATCAATGGCTTCAAACAGCGCAGACGGCACAGTTTGGAGAGCTTCCATCATGAAGACATGGTTGTGTTCAAAATGCTCGCTATTTAAGGGCGCAATAATAAGTAATGCAGTACTTCGGGACACTTCTTAACTAGACTACGGAGCACTCACAACACAACTGAAATCTGAAACGCTTCCTTTATATCAACAAAAAAAAAAAAAAAAAAAAACTTTCGTACATCACTGATCACAAGAAGGAACCTGATTCGTAACCACAGTCCACGCTTAAAAACCGAGTGAAAAGCCGAAATTTTCCCTACTGTATATATTTCTATTATAAAGGCTTTGCTTACTACAGGGTTTGTGTCGCCCCACAAATGACACGGATCAGAATTTATGAAACAGATGCGGAATGTAAACAGTTTTGGGGGGATTTTCTGCTGGATGTGTTTTCGCTAAGTCGTAGCCCTGAATTCGGCGGGTTAATCGCCGCTCTGAATCAGTCTCGAGAGTTACTGCATTCAAAATGTCCTTTTTTGCATCACCGATCACGCTGGCTTTAATCCATTTCTGTGTTCTGTTCTGTAATCTGACGGAGCCTACTACTCGGCACTCAGTAGCGGTAAAAAAAAAAAAATTGGAATTTGTTGCTTCTTAGAGAAGTGTGTTTTTACTAGGCTCAGTATGGAGGTAAATAAAAAATAAAAAAAATAATAAAAAAAAAAGAATACTGTACGGAAAATTAACACCGCCCAAGCTCTACCTTAATGGACTGAAAGCCAAGCCAAGATTCTTCTTCTTCTCTATCAAACATTACAGGTTTGGTAGCTTAGTGCTTCATGGCTGTTGCCTAAGCCTTCTACTTCACTATATTAGCACTTCGATTTGACCAGGGCATTTTCTACTTTCTACTAGTGGCAAGCAGCCATGGTGTTCCTAAATAGGATCCATTCCATTATTAAATTCATATCTCTACAGATTGAAAGGCGTTGTTCTTTGTTTTAAAAAAAAAATATCAGAACAAACTGTTAGTCATGTGCAATTAAGTCAAGTCAGATTTATTTATATAGCGCTCTTTTACAATGGATCATTGTCTCGATGCAGCTTTACAACTTTATCTTAATAACTTTATCTTAATCCCAAACTGGGCAAGCCTAGGGTGACAGTGGACAGGAAAAACCTTGAATATTGAATCCTTGTTAAGAACAAGTAATTTTATTTATTAATCCACTGAAATGGGACTGTGGTACTTTACTGGTTAAGCTACTGGACTACTGTCAAAGCTGCCACTGTTGGGTCCCTAACCTCAACCCACCGGTGCCTCGCAGCAAGAAGGTCCAGCGTTCAACCCCAGTGCGGGGACGTCTGGGTCCTTTCTGTGTGGAGTCTGCATGTCCTCCCTGTGTCTGCGTGGGTTTACTCCTGGTACTCCGGTTTCCTCCCACCGCCCAAAGACGAGTGTTAGGTTAATTGGTGTCTCCAAATTGGAACTTAGTGTGTGGGTGTGCCCCATCTAGGATTGTTCCTGTCCTTGCACCCAGAGTTATGGGGTGGGCAACGGCTGGCCCGCGACCCCGTGTGGATTAAGCAGAAGATAACGGATGGAGGGTGGTGATTTCTTTCAAACCAATACAAGCAGAATCAGTTGGAAAATCAGCTAAGAGAAGGATGGCAGCCTAAAATTGCTACGGTATGAAGGATTTAATGCTCAACATCAAATAACTGGTCAGGAAATCAGTACGAATTAATCAAATAGATGACCAACTTGATCTGAATAGCAAAATATCTATTCAATATGTAGCTTGTTCAAGGGCTTGCGATGGGCTGCATCAGATGTGGCAGATTATCAACCAACGACTAATCTCTCCGAGACGAGACAGAAGTCAGCCTGGAAGATTTGTGTACAGGACTAGCCCGGTGAAATCTACACATGTCATGGAATCGGATTTCATTTGCAAAATGTCAGTGAAACGCAGCACGTACTTCTAAAAAGGACAACTTTTTTTTTTGTTTTTCAATTAGGCAGCATGGCAGGACACCTAACCTTTAGCATTTTATCAGAATGATATGGACACGAGGACTTTTTCCTAAAAAACTTGGGCTACTGCTTTTATCGCTGCCAATCACATGCACTGTTTCTAATGCTGTTGGTATTTCAGGTATTTATTGCACGCTGTGACATAACGATGCCCAAGAAAATGATGACTTTGATTGAAGTATTAATGTTGAATAAAAAAATTAAAGTTGAAAAAAAAAAAAAAAAAAAACTGATAAAAATGACCCTTTGATTGACTGAAACCATCAGAAAGTGGCCAAACAAATTAAGACAGCAACAAGACCACACCCAAAAAAAACAAACAAACAAAAAAACAAACAAAAAAAAAATATATATATATATATAATATATATATTTCTTTATTTTTTTATTTATTTTTTTTTTGGGTGTGGTCTTGTTGCTGTCTTAATTTGTCAATATATATATATAATATTGATCATATAAATAAAATAAATCTTTGTTTCTAATATAAAAAAGAATACATAGTGATAATAAAATACTTCCAAATGTCTTTTTTATATTTACACAATACATACATTTTCTAACAAGTTATTTCATTTATGCTTTATTATTATTATTATTATTATTGATACATTTTCCATATCGTATGATGTCAATTTTAGTTACATCAGCACCTTTTTTTTAATCTGCTTAGAGTCGCAGAGCATCAAGCACCTATCCTAATCCTATCCTACGAGACCCTGAGGAGTTGGAATATTCCCCAGACCAATCTCCCCTCCCTCAGACACAAACAGTCGTGTGCATGTGAGGCACGGCCCAGTCGAAAGGTATCACCTGGGCTCGAACCCGGTGAGGCGGGCTGGGTTAGGGTTGCGGTACCACCCAAGCACCCTATAATAAAAATTACGAAAAATAACACACTGCTCACAAAAATGGGGGAATATTTCAACATGAAGCGATTAGACAGTGAAGCGTCTGATTTTATTTCATTGAAAAAGATTATCAGGAAAGCATATGAAAAGCCAAAGGAAGTTGTTTTATTATGCAAACGAGATGAAAACTTAATTGTGATGACTGAGTAGTAAGTGATATTCATTGGGCTGAACGGAAGCATGTCCAACTGGACCAGAGTGCCCCACGTTGACTGTAGGGTGGATGGTCACCCAAGTGGGCCAAAACGCTCTGACAGTGATGGGGCCTGGACAGGATCAGATTGTCCAGCAGCACCTGTGGGATCCTCGTCATATTTTTTTCGAAATATCTGAGCAGTCTAATCTGACGACGATGACGGAAAGCAAAATCCCCGTCTCACACATGATGAGAATCGTGATAGGTTTGTGGTTTGTCTTTTTTTTTTTATTAGCAGTAGTAGTAATACTGAAACGCGCAAAAAAAAAACAGCAGGTATCCGAGACCAGGCCTTTATGGAGTCTACGAGCATGTGTAAAGTGAAAAATGAAAAATGTTCTTGCCTTGGGCATTTGAGGGAAAGGGAAGCATGTGGCACTGCACCTCAACCCAAGACAGCTGGCATGGCGAGGCCTCGCAGGCCTCTTTTTGAAGGCCCGTCGTCTGACCTACTTAAGAAGGTCTCACTTCAGCATGTGTCAATTTCCGATCAGACTCGAGACCCCGGAGTGTGACGGGAGACATTTCTTCTTTTTTTTTTTCTTTTTTTTTTTGATGGCGCACCATCTGGATAGTTTACGTTCGGCTGAATCGAACGGACAGCCGTCCCTGAGCGGCTCATGAGGATGCTGCATCTAAATGAGCATTTACTGCGCTTGCCTGAGAGCAGAATAAACCGTATTTAAGCCAATGTAATTAATGAGACAGCTGGGGATGGTACGACAATAGCGGCTGAGCCAACCATAAATCAACAGGCTAGGAGGACATGATGGGGAAAGCCATGCAGTATGACAGGCATGTCCATAAAGCAGAACAGAGTAAGACAATAGCAGATGTCTGTCTTTTGGCAACTATAAAGCGAGTAAAAGGCAAGCCATGTCGGTGCAAGAGGCATTAAGGAAATTTCAGATGCCGTTCCAATTTACAGGCAGCTCCTGGAACCCTGGCTAAGCTGGGAAGCATTATTTAATTACTTCAATCAAACCCATTAAATACTAGGCAAGACGCTCCATGATTTACGACAAAGATACGACAGATAGTGGAACATATTGTGATTGAGATATATATATATATATATATAACAAAAATAAGGAGATATTTTAAATGGAATATGAAGTGGATCCCATAAGAACTGCTGGATAATCTGATCCTGTCCATGCCCCATCCCAGCCAGAGTGTTTTGCTACTCTTGGGTGACCCTATTGAACAGTCATTGTGGGGGCACTCTTGTCCAGTTTGACAGGCTTCTGTTCACCCCATAAATATATCACTTGCTACTCCATCACCATCACCGAGTTTGTATCTCATTTGCGTAATCAAACGACTTTCTTTGGCTTTATTCGCTTTTCTGAGGACCTTGTTTAATGAAATAAAATCTAATTCTTATTTTTTCATCACTTCATATGTAAGCAGTGTCTACACAGTATCTCACAAAAGCAAGTACACCCCTCACATTTTTGTATTTTATCATAATTCATGTTTTTGTTACATCTTTTCATGGGACAACACTACTTATGCGACACTTCGATAAAATGCAATGTAATCAGTCTACAGCTTGTAAAACAGTGTAAATTTGCTGTGCCCTCAAAATAAGTCGGCGCATGGCCATTTACGTCCGAACGTCTGGCAACAAAAGTGATACGACCCCAAGTGAAAATGGCCAAATCGTCAATACTTTGAGTGGCCACCATTTTCTCCCACCATTTTTTTCCCTTAACTCGCATGGAGTTCAGCAGAGCTTCCCAGGTTGCCACTGGAATACTCTTCCCCTCCCCCATGACGACATCACGGTGGATGTTAGAGACCTTGTGCTTCTCCAAAGATGCTCAATAGGGCTTAAGTCTGGAGACAGGCTTGGCCTTCACCCTCAGTTTCTTGGGGGTGTGTTTGGGGAACACCGCCCTGCGGCCTAGTTTCTGAAGGGAAGGGATCGTGCTCTGCTTCACTATGTTACAGTACATGCTGGAACTCATGGGTCTCTCAACGAGCCGTAGCTCCCCACAACTGGAAGCGCTCACAGTCCCGAACCATGACATTCTCACCACCATGCTTGAAGGTAAGACACGCTTGTCTTTGTACTCCTCACCTGGTTGCCGCTACACCCATTATTGACCCATTATTGCCATTATCTGAACCAAACTTAATTTGGCATGACCTACAGTACATAAAGGGAGAACCTTCGAAACTTTGATGGCCTGGAGCTTTCAGGTTTGTAGTAGTAAGCCACAATCGACTTAAAGTAGTTTATCTGGGAAGGGTCTCCAGAGAGAACGATTACTAAGAAACTGAAACTTTCATTATGGCTTTCAATCTTTCCAAGAGTGAGCAAGCCATAAAATTCATCCCAATGTCAGACTGACGACCGGAGAACAATCTGTAATTTCCCTTGGGAAAAATAAATAAGGCTTCATCCGTCAACCCCGTTATGGATCTGCAAGATTCGTGTGATGCTGATGGATAAAACACGGACAGAACTGCACAACTCTGGACCGGACCCAGGAGAAACCTGCTTCGCTGCTAAAATAATGTTAGAATAGCTGAGGTATACAAAGTGCTGTCTTTACAAATCGTATTATTTCTGGAGCAACGGCCTTTAGAGAGACGAGGTGATAAAGGAGATGACGATGTTCAATTTACAGACAAGGCTTTGTTTTGTTTTTTGATACTAAACCCCAAAACTAAACCCATTATGTCCTATTGCATATTTATGTCGTTTAGCAGACGCCCTTATCCTTACGATCCATACAATTGTGGGTAAAGGACCTTGCTCAGCGACCCGACTGTGGCAGAGGTGGGATCTGAGCCGTGGCCCTTCTGGTCCGTAGTCCTTAACCACTAGGCCACCACAGTCTACCACACGCGACCTAGACGCCTCTGGTATGTTGTATATTTTTCTAGTCTGTCTTTTTTTAGAGCATGTAAAGCATCTTTGAGTGTCTTGAAGAGCCCTGTATAAATAAAGTTTTACGGTAAATAATATTCACCCCAACCCCTGCCTTTGAGTGGGTCCTGAAACTCTTGCCCCCCAGCATGGCAGGATCCTGTTACCTCTGGTTCCCTCTTTCCTCTGTGAACCAGACCTTCTGGGTCCCTGCTCTGCCCCCAAAGCACTCCGGACCACTCTTGTACCAAACACTTCTAGAGGTCTCAAGAGACGGACAGGGAGATCTGCCAGACCTGAAAAGCCATCGTAACCTAAAGCACTGGATTGTGATGCTGAGAAACCCTATGCCCCCCCCTCAGTGAGATCAGAGCTATCAGTTCCCAGAATATCTGGCACCTGAGACACCAGGCTGTTGTGCAACAGCACGGGTTGGACAAGAGAAGGGGTCTGGTCTGGGGCAGGGACGAGACCAAAAGCCTGGTGCATGGGGGAGGGCGGGTACAAGTACTGGTATCCTACACAATCAATAATTAATCAATAAAGCTCTGTAAATAACCACTAAAAGCACCGTTGTATTAGGAGTGTGCATGTAAACACACTCAACCAGAACAAACAAGAACATTTCTAGCTGACCCTTGGCTGCAGAGAGAATATGCGGCACAGTTCAGTCATTTTAAACTCACACTAATGCACGCAATTACATTTTTACACACACTGCTGCAACGAAAAAGGCCAGCCTTGCTGTTTCTACCCCTCGTGCCTCCTTTATTAAACAATAAAAATGTTTCAGGGTGTCGGTGACATACGGCTGCAATTCCAACTCGTACGGCTTCGCATTTGCCATATGAACAACGCTTTAGATCATTTCATTTCGACCATCGTACTTAGTGAATTAAAGGGGGTCCAAATGTAAATGTATGCACACAAAACAAAAACACTGCTTATTTAAACACATCTATTTGTTTAACATATTTGTTCATTGTAAATTAAGACGTAGTTAGTGGGGTTTGTGTTGCGTTAAGCAAGAAGGTCTGGGGGTTCAGTCCCAGCGCGGGGAGGTCCGGGTGCTCCCCGTGTCTGCGCGGGTTTGCTCCGGGTACTCCGGTTTCCTCCAACAGTCCAAAGGCATGCATGTTAGGTTAATTGGTGTCTCTAAAGTGGCCCTTAGTGTGTGGCTGTTTGTGCGCGCCCTACGATGGATTGCCGCCCTGTCTAGGGTTGTTCCTGCCCTTGCGGCCAGAGTTGCCGGGTGGGCACTGCGTGGATTAAGTGGAATCTAATGGATGGGTGGGAAATCGGTTCTTCTGTCTTTCGTCTTGGAATAAAAAATTTGCAAAATATCTGTACATGCAATTTGGTGATTTTTTTTTCCCCATTTAAGGTTATCAGATTAAATATACTTTTGCCACACACGGTTCTGAGCTGATCCGATTGCTTTCACGCAGTCAGACAGTAGATTTGTTTACGAACAACATAAACAAGACGTTTTTAGATGACCTATTCGGTCCCTCTTTAAAAAAAACGCGCTGCTCGTTTTATTTATTTATTCTACAAATGTGTTCTGCTAGGACCTCAGTTTACAAGCATAAACCCGCTGTACCCCTGGACATCATAATAATCAGACGCATGAGGGGTTGTACCTAAAATCTTACACCGCCGACGCCATGGTTCATATATTTAAGAGAGTTACGCAAAACTTAAGCACAAATGGTCAAATTGTTTTAAGTCCTTACTTAATAAAACGGATTTACCAGATTGGGTCAGGGAATAAAGCCAGTTCTATCTATCGATCATAACGTGATTAAGGTTATTAGTATAAGCGTGATTTGCGCCTAAATGATGAATGAGCACAAAAGTGAGTAATTGAGCCATGGGTGCTTCAGTAGGGGAGGTTTTAATTCTTTTGGGGTCCGGTCTTGCTAAAATTATTTAAACCGTAATCCAATGTCACCCGGCTAGGCTAATTGCTTGTTTATCTGACTATTACGCACGCCACCGAATTTGCATGTTTGATTATCTATCTATCTATCTATCTATATATATGTGTGTGTGTGTGTGTTTTTAGGTTTTCTACTGCCAAATAACTGGAATTACACTCATTTATTATAACTGTTCCAAAGTGGCGCGCTGGATAAAAAGGAAGAGCAAATGACTCAAGCAGGTGGCATCATTGATACTAATTAGTCCCTTAACCTTAAAGCCAGTGATCCAGAAATGTATAATTTGATCGTTTCTGCTGTGGCAATACACTGGCTACAGAAAAAGCCATTGATTTTACAGTTTAAATGCACTTTGGATTCGATCACTACTACTTTTCAGCCAAACAGGGCAACAGACTGATGAAGGATGTTTGCGTTAATTGGATGAGCTGCTCCATAATCCTTCTTTCCCGACCTGCACGCAATATGGTTGGTTCACAAAATGCCAAAAGAAATGGCTCTGCAGTTAAACTTGGATCAATCTGAATCAACCAGGTCTTTCCTTGCTAACGGACTAAGTTTTATTTTACACGATGCCTCTGCCAGAGGTATTATAAAATCGCTTTGACATCACACACGGTCACAAAAATAGGCCTAATAAAAAAGCAAACCCTCTAAAACTGAACGCAGCTTTCACAGTACTTAAAACAAAGCGTGACAATAAATACATTTGGAGGGGGGAAAAAGCCTTACCATGCTGGTTTGAAAGCGCGTAATCCTCCAAATGTGAAAGTGCTCAGAAGCCAGGACTAAAAGCTGCTGGAGAGATCTCCCACCTCCACAAACACGCTCCACTCCAGCGCCCTCTGTGTGGAAACCTGCTGCTATAGGGGGAAACGCTCCAGACGCTCCAGAACGCGGACGCTCCAACTCCGTCCGAGCAACGCCACCGACAGAATCATGTCACTTGTTTGAACACTCTCCCAATGTCCGCTTCTGCCTGCGCCGCTGCCCCGCAACGCTTTTCCGAGCTGACCCGTAAATCCCCCCGCGACACACAAGTAATCTCATTACGAGGAGCCACACACCGGCTCTACGGGGAAAGCGCGCTGAGCAGCTCGAGCGCTACCAGCGTCGTTTCGGCTCGACTTGCCCGTGATGGGACGGACCAATCAGAATGAGGGTGCGTCACTGTAATTTGCATAAAACGCCAGGCTCGCGCCTGCCGTGCGCCCACGCGCGCTGCGCTACTTCAGGTAAAGGATTAAGGTCTGTGTAAGCTTTCGGCAGGGATGCCGTTCAAGTGGAGAATTAAGGCAAAGAGCGAGAGATTAGCATCCATTATATCAACAAGAATAATAGGAATAACAGCATTAATAATCGCACGCTTTCCATGCATACTTAGACTGGCAGCACAGGGCCCATGGTTGATTTAATGTATAAAGTGTCAACGGATATTTAAGGACAGACTCATGGTTACAAGTCGGATTTCAACGGTGGACGCTGGAGACTAACTGTTGGGTAAAAATAACTAACTTGTAAACAGGATGCCAGTCTGGGGCGCTTCTTGTCCCAGTGGAGCCCACACAATTTACAGGGGCACAGCTGTACCCGTCTGATCGCTGCTCAGTCGTGAGGGCAAAACGGTGCACCAAAATAAGCCTGTTGAACACTAAATGCAGGTATTTCCTGATTTACGAAGGCCCGACTGACTTCAGGGCAATCCGACAACACTGATCTTCCATCCATCCGTTATCGTCGTCATGGCCCAGCAACAACCGCAGACGGGGGGCGCCAATCGATCGCAGAGCACACACACAGTCCCACACCAAGGGCCACTTTAGAGACACGCATGTCTTTGGACCGTGGAAGGAAACCAGAGTGCCTGGAGTAAACTGTGCTTACGCCACTGTGGGAGGAAACTGGAGTACCCAGAGTAAACCCACGCAGCCACGCAGAGGACTGAACCCAGGACCTTCATTCTGTGAGGCAGCGGTGCTACCTACCAAGCCACCATGGTGCCCTCCGACTTAATAAATACTCTATGTATTGTGGCAGAGCCACCTTAGGCATGCTTACACCGAAGCTTTGGCTTACCACATTTTCCATCGACTCTGCTGGGTACCGTAATGCACGTACCTTAAACATGCTTCAAATGCTTATTGTATACTACAGTTGGGCAAACTCCATGACATAAAGCTTGTTTTAGAATAAAGAATGCATTGAATACTGTTCTGAAGGTGAAAAACAAAACTATTACTTCACGACCACGGCTTTTCCTCACTACGTTTCCCAGCGTTCATCACTCCTGCATTAGGCTGGTTTACGAGAAATTCAATTTATAGCCGATTTGTCGGAACGTATGCCCATCATAAATCGGGCTTCTATCCATAGACGCAGCGATTAAACATTAAAATGGGTGTCACTCTGCCACGGATGAGAAATGAACACTGAAGAATGGTTTATGAAGTGCATTCGGTTCACAGGTTTTTTTTTGCTAACGTAACTGATGCCTTCTCGTAAGTGGTCTAATATGCACTTTTGTTCGTTTAGAAAGCATATAGCTAGGAGCTGTCATTACTTGAGCTGCAAGGTGACAATGTAGTCGCAGATGTCCATTACTCCATGCTAAAAACCAAAAGGTTTTGGCTCCAAGGACCTCCTACTGAAGACTGGTTTCGAAATCTGTTTTGTTTTCAAATCTATTTTGTTACTTATTTTACTACCAATGTAAAGATTAAATATTGATATAAATTGTATTACTTACTTAATTTTACTTTTAAGTATTTGCTTAATTAACATCATGGAGGACGGGTCCCTTTTCGAGTCTTGGTCCTCCCAAGGTTTCTTCCTTCTACTTTCAGGGAGTTTTTCCTTGCCACTGTCGCCCCTAGGCTCAGTTTGGGATTGGCCTTTTAAGATCATATAAGATTGTAAAGCTGCTTTGAGACAATGCTCCGTTGTAAAAAGCGCCACATAAACACATTTGATTTGATTTGATTCTGTCTGTAACTGAAAACGTTAGCCATTCAAGCTTTTGGATATTCAATTCAATTCAATTCAATTTGATTTCTATAGCGCTTTTTACAACGTAGCATTGTCTCAAAGCAGCTTTACAGGAATACATGATCTTAAGAGGCCAATCCCAAGTTGAGCAAGCCCAGGGTGACAGTGGCAAGAAAAAACTCCCTAAAGTGGTAGGAAGAAACCTTAGGAGGAAGCAAGACGCAACAGGGGGACCCGCCCTCCATGGGCGGCCTGGATGTTCATTAAATAAATACTAAAGTATATTAATTCATAGCAAAATTAAGTTAATAAATCAATAACAAATTAATAATAAAATTGAAATTAGTAATAGAATAAATAAACTAAACTCTAAAACAAAATGGATTATAAAATGTGTGTGTTGTCGTGAATTTGTGTGACGTTGTTGATGAGATCTGATGTGATCTGATGTGATCTGAGAGATCTCAAACGTAACACCCATGTTTTTTACAGTTGGACCGGGTGTTACTGAACAGCCGTCCGGGTTTAGAATAGATGCGGCCAGCCGGTCTCTCGCAGTCTTGGGTTCGACTAACAAAACCTCAGTTTTAGCCAACTTAAGTAAAAAGAAAATAAAACGTCATCCAATTTTGTCATTCCTGAACACAATTCTCTGTTTTACTTATTGTTAGGCCGTCATTAGGATCAGCTGATATTTACAGCTGTGTAACATCTGCATAGTGGCGAAAACTAACACCCTAATACATAATTGAGCCTAAAGGTAGCATGTACAGGGAGAATAATAGTGGGCCAAGCACAGACCCCTGAGGGACACCATACTTTACTTTAAAGAGCTTAGAGCGTTGATTATTTACATAAACAAACTGGTACCGGTCGGCCAGATAGGATTTAAA
>JAUZST010079066.1:0-20803 GCA_034779995.1 Parotocinclus haroldoi | reverse complement strand
TATACTTTTGGAGTCTTGTCCTCTCAAAGTATCTTTATGCTTGCTCATTTAAATTTGAAACTGTAAATATGTTTGGAGGCAATACTCCAAAGTAAAAGGTGTTATGGAAATTCGTCTTTTAGATTTAGCTGTGTTTTTCCAACACCGACTGTAGTGTAATCCTGCCACCAAGATCCCTACCTTTACACTCTTTAATTCCTCAAGCCCTAGGAAGCAAACTCTGTGTTTTAGTGCTGCATAATAGCACTTTTAGTTCGAATGACCTCATAGTTGTTGACAAGTGTCCTTTCATTAGTCATGGGCCTTTGGTAACCATGAGCAAATTTTCATTATGTTGCTGATGTCTCTGCACACAATATATAGTTTTAAAGATCTGGCTTGGAATTCATGGCAATTTAGCATGGGTGATGAACGTGCAGGAAACGGGAAGGGCTGAATATGGATTGTAAGGCCAATGGTTATTTTGCAAAACTGACACATATTCAGTCTGTTAAAGTGATGTAATAGAAAATGACTTTTAGAAAATGAAACCTGTGTTAGGAAATATGCGTTAGGGGAACTTGTGTGATTTTTGAAGCTGACATGTCAGCTTTCTGATCCTTTTACTTCATTGTCCTGTTTCAGTCAGATGAAATAGCAGCAATCAACAATAACAATTTTAAAATCTAGTTTTATAACGCACTCTTAGCAATGAGAATATTTGCAAAGAGTTGGGAATAAAATGTCAGAAAGCTATCTTAGTATGTACTGTATGTGCTACACAACCTGTGTCCTCTTCTTTGTTTAGCTGTCAAAGCAGTGGCTGGCTTGAGGGGTTCAGGATCAGGGCATCGCTGTGCGTGCTGGGCTTTGCTGCTCTGATGGATGGGGAGCACTAAATGTGTCTGGCCCAGGAGCAGGGGGCCCATAGCCCAGCCTACAGGGAGCTGGGAAATATGACCGAGCTGTCAGAGGAGGAATATTATAACCTCACTCGCAAAACAATAAAGGCTTGCCTCTGCCCGTAGCCCTTCCACTGGACTGCGTCCTGCTGAACGATGAACAATGACGACTTTCTCTACGGTTTTATGGCACCTGAATTCTCACACACACCTGCTAGAGCGCCAGCCTTGATTCAGGAGCATGTAGACTGTGCAGCAAGAGCATGTGGATGCAAGTCAGTTCAGGCTTTGGGCAGTAGAGGTCTTCTCCTTGGGGGGAAGATATCAGTGCGCTGTGGTTGGCTGACAGCTCTGAGGGGCTTTATTGAAAAATCAATGTCCATTTGTGCGTCCAGCTTACCTGGCCGCCTGCCAGCTCGCCTGAAGTCACATAATGAAGCCTGATCCTGTTACCTGATTCCTCATTCGCTGTGTCAAAGTGACTTTGTGGCTGAAGTCATCCCTTCAGTTTCTCTTATCCTTTGCATCTTCTGTGGGGCTCAGATGTTGTTGCTGAGCAGGGAGTGTGATGTTGACTGCTGTCCCTGGAAAAAGAAAAAGAACATGTGTTCCATCATATCGATAATGATTTGTCATGCAGCGAAAACCAGTCAGGTCATCTTACAGAACTCAAAGACTAAAGAAACCTAGAGAGCTTTGCACTCTTTCACACTTTGAGTACTCTTTTCTTTCCATTTTTGTCTTTGTTTTCAATGAAATGACATAATCTTCTGTGTGTCTTAATTTAAGGTAGCAAACCCACACAGAACCCACTTTGTGTACTCGATGCACTCTGATACTCATTTTTGTCCCTCGTCTATCAGTGCAGGTGAACTTTCTTAGTTCTTTAGAAAGACCTTGCAACACCCGGAAACAGAATAAGCTCACCAGACGTAAATGCCATTGTTAGTGTTGTAGAGTCTCTTGGTCTCAGAGTAAGGTGGAATTGTTGTTGAGGCAACAATTTCAGTGTTCAGTGTGTTCTGGAGTAATGTTAATTACAACCAGACCTTTTCTTGAATTTTATTGAATAGCAACAATTCAATCAAACAGAATAAATCAGTCCTTTCTTTACATGCCTAAGCAAAATATGCATTCAGATTGTCTACAAAAAACAGTTACTGCTGTTCTCATTCATTATCCAATCAATAAACATTTTGAATAGTCTGATGTTAAGATTGTATGTGTGCATTCTCACCTGCACACTTTACTTAGTTGTTAGAATTTGGGATAGTTTTTGTTTAAGGGCAGACTATAATATGTTTTGTTTTCGCATTTGTCTTAATGTAGTCACATTGCCATAGTTTGACTAAGACCACACTGCAATAATAATTCATAATAATTTTAGGCTATATATTATTACATTTTAGATTTTGAATATACTCACTGACAAAAAAAATAATAATGCACCCAGATTGAAATGTTGGATTACTGCAAAACTCAAAATGTAAATGATTACAGGCGTGGTCTGATTGCATACTGGTCCCTGATACATGAGTGCTCCTGTCGCCGTTCGATAAAAAGGCTCTCAGATGCTGCTTTCGGGTAGTGTACTTCTTGGTGAGAGATGGTTCATCTCTGATGCATTTGAAGATATTTTGCCCAGATGGGTGTTGTGATTAAATTCTCTCCATCTAGGCTGTTCTGACCTAGCTGTTTATGGTTTTGGGAGCAGTGGTTCCGTGCGGGCACACACACGTGACATACAGGCTCTGGATGGTGCAGACAGACCACCAGCAGAAAGTATCGTTTGATCCCTTGAAAAGCATGAGCAGCTTTCATAGTTTCATTGTCCACCATCCACACACAGATGGCATGTTCACTATACACCCCGTCTCTGTCCAGAACATTTCCAGGTGTTAAGCAGGCAAAAAAAGGAGGCAAGCGCTCTAATCCTGCCTTTGCTGTTGAGCGACACACTGTCCCAACTGCGTGTGATGGATGTCAATTTACAGGCCCAGCTGCTACATCTGTGGGCAAATGTGTCACGGGTTACCATACAGAATGTGTTTGCCTCCATCGCTCAATCGTATGTAGGCTATGCTCAGCCTTACAGCCAGAAAACTCATCCTAAACTTATCCTCCAATATTGTAATAAATTACAAGTATCTCTGTTAAATTCATACATATAATGTTTCACTCGATTCCAACAACTCCTTCTTGGCGAGTTATTTTTTTGTCAGTAAATGTGTAACGAAATAATAAATACTATTTATTATTATACACCATGTCTAGTGAATGTAAAGTTAATTTATTCATTCATTATCTTCCGCTTAGTCCACATGGGGTTGCGGGCCAGCCGGTGACCACCCAGCACACAGACACATGAAGAGTCACTTTAGAGACACCAATTAACCCAACACGCGTGCATTTGGACTGCAGGAGGAAAACGGAGTACACGGAGTAAACCCATGCAGACATGGGGAGGACATGCAGACTCCACACAAAAAGAACCAAGGCCACTTTACCCTGGGATGAACCCTGGACCTTCTTGCTGTGGGGCAGCAGTGCTACCCATCGAACCGTTCCCAGCCATTCCAGGTCTTGACTTGTGTTTGAGTGTAGCAGTCTTTTCTACAACACTTGTCATTGTGAGAAATTTATTATTGTATTCAGAGGCACATACTTCAACTTATTAACAGAAAATGATGAAGTATGTTTTTTTGCTTTGCCCATTTATCATTGTAAAGGTCCGAGACGATAGTGAGAGAGGCCTAGGTCAGCGTACATTTGTAATACCTTCAGACATGCACGACCTTCTTAATTAGATTTCTTTAAACCTGACTTTCCAGTTGCCTTGCCTACATTGGACATCCGGTCTCTCATCTCCTATCATCTTCTCCTCTCGACTCTCAGGCCACTGTGTGGAGAGTAGACTGCCAGTGTATAATGCAATTTGGTTGATTAAAAGAAAACATTAAAGCTCTACCTTATTGAATGTGACAGCACAAACAGAGCTGGATCTTGCCGGGCACTCTCTTTTATTGGCCGGGCGAAAAAGGATCACGTCATCCTCATTCACAGTTCCCATACCCCCTGTTCTACCAGTAGCCCCAGACAAACCTTGGCAAAGAGGACACTCGTCAGGACAAAGATTTGTTTAGACAACCCCCCCATCCAGCCCACAGAGCTCTCTCCCTGGCACACCTCGAGCTAACCTTGAGCCTAGCAGGGGACTGAATGAAGATGGACCCTCCTCCCAGATGTATCAGAGGGATGAGTCTTTTTATTTATATCGATAAACATGGCAATGGTTGATTAATCTAATGAGAGGGTTAGGAGGGAGCCACCTCAGCCTCTGTCGTCAGTACGATGACTCACTCGTAGATTTAAAAACAAGTCTGGAGCCACCTAAATGGGAGAACGGGCCAGCGTGGTGGCATTCTGAATACTAAACACCTGTCAGTACTTTACATCATCCTCCAAGCGCCCTTTCTCTTCTAGATCCATCTGTATAGTACAACAAAGTAATCGAAGAGTGCTCATCAAGTAAATCTATCTAAGTTACTACGGTTTGTGATCCAACACAAGTGATGCAACATAATATGGACAACATCAATCAATGAAAGTCATGGTGGAATCTGATGAGTAATACTTCTATGGCCTTGTAAATGATAGCACACATCAACAGTCTGCCTGCCTTCTGCTGTTGATTAGATATCTTCTGCTTATGAGGTAATGCCATACCCTAAGATATGATTTAAAATTACAATCATATAATTTAATCATGTGATAAGTCTGAGAGATCAGTATTATTATTATTAGCATTCATTCTCAGTCTTTTCATCAGCTGGCTGCAACAGTAGCCGCAAGCAAGACCTCTGCCACTTACGTGAATTAATCAGCTGTTTATCTGCCTAAACAGTTAGGGCATTAGGGTATTTCCTTTAAGGCTCACCAATGTCAGGGTGGCAGAGCTGTTTGAACTCACACCCCAGCAAAAAGGAGTCTAGAGTCTTAACTGCTGAGCCGCCATCATCCATACATGCATAGGGTAAAATAGGCAGGAACATCTCCATGTACCGGAGTAAATGATACACTTGCCGCAAGGTAAGAATATCTGGTATGGAGCTCGGTTGTATAGTTTGTTATTTGTTAATTTAACATTGCATCATAATCAATGGCTTTTCACCACAGGAACAAGGTTACATCGAAACTATTAAACCAATTAACCTAATGCATGCCCTTGTAATGTGGGAGGAAACTGGAGTATCTGGAGTAAACTTGCGTAGACATGGGGACTCCACAGTGATAGGATAATAGGATATCATATCATGACACTACATGTCATGAACAAGGTGCCAGTCCATTGCATGGTGACACGTAATTACTCATTTATATGAACAGAAAGGATTAACTTAGAATAGAAGATTCGCCTACTGGCATGCAACACAATCACATGTAGTAAGTGGCAGCTCTAGTGGAAAATCAATAGATCCGAGCAAAACCAAGTCTGTGCCCTTTGTTATGCACCACATGGCAGAGCACTTATGTGTTTTTGCCCTCCTCGCTGTGAGTGGGCATGTCTCACCCATGACAGCACGGACTGATCCAGGTGTGTGCTACTTTATTTGTTGGTGTGCAAAGTGAGAATTTGTTAGGCCGGTCATGTTTTTTTTAAAATGGCTTCCTCTTATTTTTTGCTAATTGGTTGATTTCATCCAGTTGCTGATCCTTTTGCTTTTGGTTTTCAGATGCAATTGGATATAGATTTAATATAATTGCTCTTCTAACCCTTACTCTTTCTTTTGTCCCAACCCTAGACTGTTGGATCCCTATGACGGCACATGGAATATAACAGGCAAACTGGATGTGTGATATTCAAAACATTCAGTTCAATTCAATTCAATGTTATTTATATAGTGCCTTTTTCAATGTAGCATTGTCTCAAAGCAGCTCTACAGTAATACAAGACCTTCAAGGCCAATCCCAAGCCCAATGAGCAAGCCCAGGGCGACAGTGGAAATGAAAAACTCCCTGAAATGGTAGGAAGAAACCTTGGGAGGACCAAGACTCAACAGGGGACCTGACCTCCATGGGCGGCCTAGATGTTAATTAAGTAAATACTAAATGTATATTAAATTATAAGCAAAACTCTTAAAATAAATAACAAATTATTATTAAAATGTATCTTAGCAATAGAAAAATATAGGATAATCTTAATCATAAAACAAAACATGTAAATGCTAATTGGCTAATTAGGGACTTTCGCTCCAGTCAAATATAGGGACTAATTTGTGAGGAACTACCCAGCGAACCAAGAAGGACTTTTTGAGTTTTGGTCCTTGGTTTCTTCCTTATGATATTTAGGGAGTTTTTCCTTTCCACTGTTGCTCTAGGCTTGCTCAATTTGGAATTGGCCATAGAAGATAGAAGATCTAATATTTTAAAGCTGCTTTGAGACAATACCCCATTGTAAAAAGCATTATATAAATAATGAGACTTCACTGACTAACCCATCCAGAGCACTGCTGAAGACTACATTTATTCCAAGGACTCTTTTGGTCTGTATTCATATCGCCAGTAGGAATTGTGTAGCACATCCTCCATCACATGTAGAGTCTTGTACTTCACAGTCAAGACCTGTCTGTCCATTTTTCTGTTCATTCTTCAGTGCTAAAATCTGTTTTTATATGGCTACTGGTATACCTGTATATAAAAATGGTATTTGTTCTCCATACAGGCACGCCTGGACTAGTCATCACATACTTACGTCACTTAGAAGCAGAGTTCTATGAACTACAATTAAAGCTGGTTCCTGTAATACGATCTAATGAGAAAGGCACAGGAGCTCTCTGCTTCTGTTGCAGAATTTAACAAAACATCGGGTGGCACACTTAAGCACCATCCATGGTTCAAGACAAGAGAGGTGTGTGAAGAAGGATCCTTATCTGGACTAGCTGCTGTTTATTTACTGAGATGCTAAATAAGAATAGACTCTAAATAAAGAATCATCCTTCATTATGGAGTCACTTTTAGGAGAAAGACCAGCTGCTCTTTTGCAAGTCTGGCTGTGGACTATGGAGAGGGACATTAACAAAGCACTGGTTAATGTAATCTTTTATTGTAAGATCTTTGTCTGTTTTTAAACAAAAAAATAGATGTTCTTAATTGACTGACCAGGCAGATAATAACTGAGCAAAAAAAGAAGCTGGATCTCTCTCTGTAGAACCTTGTGTGAGGAATGGTCTTCAGCCAATTGTTTCAGCATGTTTCAGATGTTCTTCATGGAACATGGAGATAAAAATAGAAAATCCTTCAGGATGGAAACCTTTGTGGAGAAGGATCTGCTAAGGACATTGGTAAAAATACCACATCAATAAAGAGGTCTCCCTAATTTGGAAGCCCTGTGTGAATGATCTTCAGTTGCCTTTTTGGCACGTCTAGATATTCTTATCTGAGAAGATGTGTAACAAGAGCGTCAACTGGGACAGATCGTTCAGTTAAGAGCCCTGTGTGGAGTTTCTCATTGACTGAGAAGAGGAATAAGCATAGAGTATCGATAAAGAGGGGCCCATCATTGTAGAACCGTTGGCTGCAAACTGTTTCCAGTTGCTTTTTGGCCAAGCTGTCCTTTCTTGACGTAGTAGATGAATAAGAACAAGGAATCAGTTAAGACAGCTCCATCACAATCTAGTATTTGTCAGCCCAAAGTCATGCACTTAAAGTTCCTTCACTGTGGCCTCTTTAACCTATGACATGTTTGAACATATTACATTATCTCAGAAACTAGCATTATGTGTTTATCCACTCGTTTGTCTGCGTCTTTATCTCCTTCTGTCAGTAATTATAGCCAGGCACAGAAAATGAAGTTCCAGGCCATGTACAGGAGTGATAACGACGAAGTACATCAGGTCGCTGTGAGGCTGAGAAACCTGAGAAGTGCTCAGATACGAAAGCTTACCAGTGATTCCCGCAAACAGCCTCCTCTGATGTAGACTGCTGGAGTTGGGGGTGGGGATGGGGATGGGGATGGGCAGCTTGAGCCTTGTCAACACTTCTGTTAAACTAAGCATGACAAGGCTGCTAACACTGCTGTACAAGCTCAGCATACCTACAAAGAAGAACACCAGTATGCTGTTGGTACAGGTGAATGAGGCTATCTTCACAAGGCGTTAATCTGGAAAGACCATCAGCATGTATAAATAATTCAACCCCTCCTGTGCCTGTCTCTTGAGACTTCAACATTGGGCAGTAATGTGCAATGACCAGTAGCCCATGTGTTCACTTCAATAAAGCTTGGCACCTTACACTTACCTTTGTATTACATCGGCCTCCGTTTTTCTATAGAACAGAAAGAACAACACAAAATAATGACTAAACAATGTGTTTGACTGAAGATTCGGTTAACGCACTACTAGTGAGGTTGCCATACATAACATATACACTGCTCACAAAAATTAGGGCATATTTTCATTATTTGACAATATATACAAAATCCATATTTCAGATCTGATACTGCCACCCAATGGTTTCAATAGTAACTGCAACAAAAAAGTCAAAAAAGATGATCTTGTCATAAAATGATTGGCATTTTATTTTTCTGGCTAAATAGTGCTTTTTTCTAAAAAAATATCGTGTTTAGATTCATATTGGATTCCTTACTTACCTGGCAGGGGTGATACCATGATCAGGGAGGTGGTTTGCCCAAGGTGAGATTCAGTCATTGTACTCAGACTGTGTTGACCTTTGCGAATTCCTCCAATGTGGGAATCTTGACTGCATAATTTCTGGTAATGAGGGACTGCGTTCGCGCTCTTCTCTTTAATTGCCCCTAGGGGATCAACAAAGTTTTCTGAATCTGAATTCATATTAAATAGATTCATATTTCAGTTTGTACAACTTTTCAGATTCCCAACTTGTTAGATGTGTTATTTTTCGACCCAGGGCATGGAAGATGAATATCCTGTTATCACGTGGTCTGGCTATGTATACCTTTTACCTGTTCCTGTACCGGTTTAGCATTCCATAGCTATCGTAAATAAATCCAACAAACCCAATACTGTTTAATAAAATGACTAGAATTCTGTGGACTGACTCATTACCCTTGTTTTTGACTGAAAATGCAAACCTTGTGCTTGTTATCAGTGTTGAAATAGTCTCGATGAGCGCTTAGAGAACAGAAATAAAGTGTTCAGATAAAATTCTATGTACATGCCCCCACTATATGCACTTTATACATTATGCCATGCAGTGAAGTGTTTTTTTAATTTGAAGCATGACTATGGAACTGAACAAAAAAAAGCTGGGATCAAAATCCTTGAAAAACGAACAGAAGGTTAATGGTTCATATCCGAGCATCACCAAGCTGCCACGGTTGGTCTTTGAATTGTAAAGGTTAATGACTTATATAAGTGGTGGCTTAGTAAGTAGCCAGTAACAGTCACTGAAAAAAACTTCAGTGCCAGAATAAAATGATGAGAGTCTTGTTACTTTGTTAAAAATCTTGTTACTTGTTGAAAATCACTTTCACATCATCTTGATCATTTGTTCTAAGGTGGTTAGGATAAAATCAAACGTGATAGTAATAACATTAGTCTTAGGTCTAGGCTCAAGCAAATATATTGTCAACAATCAACCGATGAGCTCTCTCCGGCACAAACGGGAAGCAACAAAGTTAGGTTTCCATGATTTGATCCTAAATTACCATTAAAATGCCAATACAATTCCACTATAAAATAACTTATTTTATAACATGCTATGAATGAATGTTCGTTTTATGGCTCTCACTACTAGGTATAGTGTTTTAAATGTTGTCTTACTATGAAAATACAATTGCTAAAATTGAGAATGCTCTTAAATGCATTTTGCATAAACGCAAAAGGACAGCTGGCACGGTGACAGGCAGAATTAAATATAGTTTATTATAAACAATCAAACAAAAATAAATCAAACAAAAACTCAAAAATAAACAGTGTGACCGATAAACAAACAGGTCACAGGCAGTCTGTTGTTTCTGACAAAAATTCGGGATCCTCTGATATTGTATATCTTGATCGTTCCCTTCTATGGAACGTGAAACTTTGGCTTGTCTTTATATTTGAGAGGGTGACTTAAGTCTTTTTAGAGCTTTTTTTTCAAAGTCTTCTAGTGTATGGTCAGTATATAGCTCCGGACTACTGATTTTAAGGGTGTGAGTTCGAAGCCCCTGTTTTCTTGAGCAGTATAATGAATCACCAAATGTTCAGCTCAGATATCATTCTGAAAAACAGTGAGAATCGAATGTTGTGATCCTTTTTCCGGATGGCTCAGTGGGTGCTGCTTGAAAGGTTGAGAGTTCAATTCCTGGTTCTGCCAAGTGCCGCTCTTGGGACCTTGAGAACGACTCTTAACCTTGTATTGCTCAGCTCAAATATAAGTCACCCTGCATGCTCTGAATTCCGTAAAGGTTATGGCTTCTGCAATTTTATACTTGTCATATTGCAGACTTGGAATGTGTGCCTTTTTAGATTTAGATTTAGGCTTTGGATCTGGTCATTTATAGTGTTCCATGATTTACAGCCTCATTTTGGAGGAAGTGCTTTATAATGGCAGAACTTGAAAATGTAGCCCTGTTGATTTCTAGTCTTCATCATCTACAGGAAGCTTTAAACCTTAAAACAGAGTGCTGCTTTTTCTGCAATACACGCAGGACTATTTAAAATACCTGCATTTCACTTTATGATGACGAATGCTAGAAGCTAATAGAGTAGAACGGCAATTGTGAACCTGCGTCCAGCTGGGTGCTAATGTGAAATGCAGCCTTGCGTAGTTTCTGTCCGCTGAAAAAGTGTCAGTGAATTAACATTACAAGAAGATAGCAGACTTTAAATGAAAAGCTCTTGTGTTTCTCATGGGGCGTGCTTACTAAATAATACCCTGGACTGAATAAAGAAAGAACAGGCCAGACTGAGGTCAAGACTATGGTTGCACAGTGTTCTCCTGATGAATCAGAATGACTGGAAACTTTCCACAGACTAATAAGCATACTTTAGTGCTCCGGCATAAATCAGGTAAGGGAGCAAAACTTGGGACTATACACGGCTTAACATCGGTCACGGATATTCATATGCTGGAGGGGTGGATAGGCTCAGCCTCTGTATGACTCTGCAGCTTCCCACGCAGAACGTTAATTATGTCGGTCAAAATAAGTGCTTTTGAATAACAATTTAAAACACACAAATGCATCGCTTACTGAGTGTAGTCAGGTTATTGTAAACACCTCTCGCTCCATGAATACGTTTGTACTGCTCAGTACAGTAAACACCATGTGAAACGGATTCATTTTGGCTTATGCTGGAATCCATAATAAGCGAGGTAAAATTGCCTAATTATACAACACAGGCCATTTGGTGACATTAAACTCAGGTAAATAGCAGAGAAGAAAGTTACAATGACTATAATAGCATCTTAGACGTTTAGATCCATCGTTTTTCTCATACCCATGATTTTCCTTTGTGTTTCAGATTATGTTTAGAGTTGCATTCAAAGGTCTGTTCACCTTTGGTCGAATTAGGCATTTTTTTATATTTTAAATGGAAGAAGTTAACGCACAGCTCAGCAGGGAACACACTTGAACGTGATATCATCCTGCACGTTTGTATGCACCTATCTCGGAAATGTACAGGGTGCCAATCCTACACAGTGCTGGGTAGGAGTCATTGTTACAGTGCCCTCCCCCCCCCCCCCCTTTCCTTGCAGCCTCCCTTGGCTCATCCAGAACATATCATGACTTGGCCAAAAATCACCACCAGAACTGGGATCACCACAGTGATGACCTAGCGTTTTAGACTGTTGCCTTACCTGAGTCATATATAGGTCATGTTTGAGATCCATATACTGTAAGTTCACTTGTAGTTTCTTTTGGGGATGGGGACGGTGAATCCAAATTGTTTATCTCTATTCTTGGAAGTGACAATGATTAAGATACTGAAGGTTCAAGGCCTATGTATTACCAATGTGTCACCGGTTGAATTGCTTAAATTATGCCTTTAAGACTGTATCAAATCGCTCTGAATAGTGGCACCTGCCGAATTGGGGCTTTCAGACTCCATTCATATTTAGCACAATCCATTTTTCCTCTAGCGGCATAGCAATTTCAATCGGCAGCCAAACACCACATAACGAATAACTGCTTGTTAAAGCAAATATCTCGTCAGCCAATCACATGGCAGCAACTCAGTGCATTTACGTAAATGGATACGGTCAACATGAACTGCTGAAGTTCAAACTGAGTGTCAGAATGGGGATTAAAAGTGACTTAAGTGACTCTGGAAGTAGCCTGGTTCTGGGTGCCAGGCAGGCTGGTCTGAGTTTTTCAGAAACTGCTGTCAATAAGACAACAACAAAATACGATACGAGTGAATAATGTAACATAACGGCATGGGAAATCAACAGCAGCATTTTTATTAATTTTATATTAAAGAATATACAACCAGTTCATGAATAAATCAAGGTATTACGTAATGTTGCATTCACTTTTCTGTTTTGTCAGTGTAATTCAATGTGAGTAATGATTCAGTGATAAAACCTACATAGTCATTCATGTTGCATTGAAGTGACTCAGTTTTGAAGATCATACCATGCTTCCATACGATACAGTAAGACAATAAAAATCTTCAGCTGCTGTCCAAGGCAGTTTACCGAATATGGTTTAGGCAAAGGGTGCAAGGGTGTATGAACCAATTTTTGCATAAAAAGATTACAAAGAGACAGACAAGCAGCAATATTTATCTTCGAGATCTACAGTGTTGTTCCCTATGAGACCCCAGACCAAGCCCTTTCTTGGATTAAGGCGATATATTGATACAGCATTTTAATTGCATTGTATGTAAAAGCTAGGAAGGATTGTCAGGACAGCAGCGGCGTGGGATGATTTCATTAAAGTCATATTCTGACGAAGATAGTGTCAGCGAACAAATACACCATGAACAGAACCATCCAACAAACCAATATCCAACTTCATTCTTTCACAGAGCCAGAAATGATCAGATAATCACCAGTTTCTCTGTTTCAAAAGCTGCTCAGTTGCACTGAAATAGAGTACCTGGCCTGTTAGGACAAGTTTAAAATGTGCAGTATGAAAAGGCAAGCCATCAGAAACAAAACACTGCAACAAAGGACTTCAGTTTTCTATTTGGTCATCACCTGGTGCACAACACTATCTCATAGCATTTCTAATTAGTTAGTACAATCATTTTAGTACATATTTTAGTATATAGTACATATATAGATCACATAATGTGCCATTTCATGGAATTTTTTCACAGGTTACATGAAGCATACCTGTAGTAACGTTTTACTGTGGGCTGTCAATCTATGTTGCATAAGTAAGTAATATCAGACATATTTAAGAAATCATGTCTGGTTCTGTGAAACCACCCAATGTAGCTGCAACTCTGGTCCATCTCCCCGGTCGGATATATCACCTGATCTGGAAAAGACCCAGTCCCCACTCAGATGAGCACAGAGACTCAATAACCCTTGGTGAAACTGGAAAATATTCTGCTGAATACACACTGATTGCAAAACATCTTTTTGTTCAGACCTCATGAACCACCAAGGTAGAGCACTTGGTTCAATTGTCTCTCTGGTTCATATTCCCTCTCTGATGAGACAAGGTCTGTGGGTTACAGTTCACTGAATCTGGTCAAAAGTCCAGTTATGGCAGTAGGTGGTTACGGTTAACGGGTCCTGAATAAAAACCAATGGTGATATACCCTTCAGTTTCACCAGGGGTGGGTTCCTGAATCTCAGGGTGAAGGCTGGGTCTGTGGTTGCCATGTTACCAGACCAGGGATTCCCCGATATTACACCCAAAATATTAGTTACAAATTAGTGATGAAAGAATGACAATTACATTTGTGATAAATGATAATCTAATAATAATGCATATGTGTGTAACGTATGTAAACTAATGAGGCCATTTACATGATTGAGTCAGTAGCTAGAGATTATATGTAGACATTAAGCTTTTTGGAAATGCCTGATATCGTTGGTTTTCGTGTTCACAGTGAGAAATAACAATCAGCTAATGGTAGTACCGCCCTCTTCCTCGACGTGGCTGTGTGCCGATGCTTGATCCGCACTTGACTTCGTTCTCAAGTTAGTCGAACCGTACAGCTTTGCAGAGTGCTTACAATACGCGAAGGCCTTCCTCCTGTACATCTCCCCTTTCCACATCGAAATCATTAGCAGAACAGACAGCACGACCCCTCCCAATGTGAGAAGGCAGAGCCCAGCAATGACACACCTATCCAGGTGAGCCCCGATCCGTGCACTCTCACTTTCGAGTTTCTCCATCTCGCGTGCAGAGACGGTGTCCGGGTTTACACTTGTGTCACGTGGAACGGTGTACGAGATGATGACTAGAGAGATCCCTATCACTAGGAAGGTGACGGCACTGATGAATCCGTAATCTACAGGCTTCCCTGAGCTTTCTGACGTCAGGTCAGACATTAATGAAAATTCAAGGCGGTTCTCGTTGGGAGAGCCAATGCAGGGCGTCACATCCTGAAGGATTTTCTCACTGTCTGGAGTGGCCAGAGTCAGGTTGACGTTTTCATCGACATAAGTGAAGGACGTCTCCAGCTCCTCATCACAACACACCCTGACCTTCTCGTGACGACAGTGTCTGACAGGAAGTCCTTTGCTGGAAACTATCTTTGGTCCATTATGACCCTCCATGACTGCTGCCTTCCCATAGATATGCTCCCTGGGAATGGCTTCTTCCACTGGACCATTTGACACATGGACTTGCACAATAGGGAGACCCCAGTCGAGGACATCCACTGGATCTTCTCGCCCCCTTTCTTTATCAAGATTAAGAAGCTGCACAGAGGCCATCAGGTTCTCATTTGACAGGTCACTTCAGTTCATCACTGCATTAAGACAAAACACATCAAATCTTTTAATGCTATGAATGCATTCATATGAGGACCAGATCCACTGTGGTGACCCCAAATCGGCCCAAAGCAAAATAAGATATGTTCATAAAAGAATACATTTAAGCGCCATTGAATGACGGCATTAAAGTCTGTAAAAGCACATAAATGAAAATGGTATTATCGTAGTCTCATAGTTTTATGTATATACTGTATAAATGGTACTGGTACTTTTTAGAGATACCACTATCCCACATATCAGAAAAAATATTGTATATTTTAGTCTATACATTGCACTGTATTTTCTTTAAACATGCCTTTACTGGTTACATTTAGCTACTGTTTAAATTTAAACTACTACTACTGCAAACTTATTAATTTGGTAACTTTACATTAACTTTACATTTTTCATCATATATCATCTGTGCTGCTGAAGGAGGTTGAGGCCCTCTTTGGAGAAGATTTCCCTTTCCACTGTTGCGCTAGGCTTTTTTAGTTAGAGCTTTGGACCTAGATATTTGTAAAGCCGCTTTGAGACAATATTGAATTGTAAAAATAAATATAGCACATTGACTTTGTTTCATTTTTTTCCAATATGTCACAAAATGCATACATTAATATTATTTACAATAATATGTAATATCTACCCCACACACAAGTGCTTCCAGTGAGGGTGCACTTAGATTAAATGTTTATTACATTATTTCAATTATTTAATTATTGCAGCTCTGGTGGCCCATGGCTAGAGCCAACTGCTGAAAACATCAGTTCTTTAGTATCTGGGTTGTGTGGAAGTTCGAATCTTGGGTAAACCTTCCAACAAAAAGGTGGGGGTTTCGTTTCGGGAATACTGTGATGGATTGTTGTCCTGTTGCCCTCTTGCCCTGCTGTCCAGGTACATTGATCACATCAGGCATTGATAGTCATAAATGTTTTTATAAAACACAGATATGCTGTAATATATCTACAATATAATTTTATCTACAATAAAATATAATTTTTTTTAAAGATCTTGTTTCTTACTTCATATCTAAAAATTATTTTAGAATTTATAACTGAAGAGCATATGTCACGAGAAACAAAGGATGTAAATCCCATCCTTAGAGGCCATTTATTATAGAAAGTAGGACATACGGAGGAAAGCTTAGTGTGCATCCTGCAGGGTAACATGAGATTTAAATGCCCCCTAAGAGGCTGATACCACACGTGATCATCTCTGCCCTAACCAATACCTGCATGAGACAAAAGCTAAGATTTTACACGTATTAAACGATTTCTGCAAGAGCACACAAAGTATTTAAACGTGTTTTTATTAATTTATTTAATTGTTTATCAAGGTATTGCACAAAGAAGGCTAGAATTATCAGAGAAAGAGTAAATCACAAATATTAACATGCCCCATCTCCTGGGTCCCTTATAAATACTAGGTTATAGCTCTGAATTGGATAAATAAATGTAATACTTGCTCGGTTAATCTCTTTTCCAGCTTCAATATCCTCTCATCCCGCATCAGTCTCATCAACATCAGCAGCAGCCTCCGGTTCCACAAGGACGTCCATTTACCGGAACATTTTACACTGCTGTTGTATGATAAGGGTTCAGGATTGGTTACGAGACTGTCTGTCAAAACGTTGTCCCGCCTCCGCGCTTCACATTCGCAGTCCAGCCTTCAAATCCTACAGCCAACCAATCACCACCTTAGCCTTCAAATCCCCCCACAACCCCCAGCATTCTTAATACCGCGCTCACTAAAAGCAGCCCTGAGTCTGGGAAAAGGGCAGATGGTTAATAGTAAGACCATTCTGCCGAATTAGTTATAAAGAGTAGTCAGGCCTTAAATGTTTTTAAGGAATATGCAATAATCTAAATAAAAGCAAGGCATTAATTTCCTAGCAATTAAAATGTTGGACGGTAGACCGGTAGGTAGAGGGTTCAAATCCAACCTATGCCAACTGCCAGTATTGGGTCCATGAACAAGACCCTAGACCCACCAAGTGGTGGCCTTGTGGTTAAGGTACTTGACTATGGACCGTAAGGTACAGGGTTCAAATCCCACCTCTACACAGATGTGATTTCCAGCCATCATGCTTCCATTTTGTGGAAATATGGTTTGTAATATTCTATGTATGTTTGTAATTGCCGCAGTTTATGAATTTCTTAAACCATCCCAACTGGTACCAATAATCATGTCACCAATTAATTCAAAGTTTCTTCATTTGGTGTTTGATGATAACTTTAAATGAGAAGCTGGAGCTGCCCAATGAATTAGGAGATGTACTGAGCACTTTATTAGAAACACCTACGTATTCATGCAATTATGTAATTAGTGCAGTTCATTAGTGCAAGTATGGGCATGATTTAATGAATGTCATTTGATGCAAACAGATCACCTGACAAGAAATACACCCAGCTCCCACCCTGAGGAGCACTGAAACTTCATGGTACCAATGAACATCAACTTCTTAACCCACAGACCTCTGCTCATTAAACATGGGATACCAATCAGACAGTATACTGTTTCCCAGCATTGGGAAACAATATACTAATTACTGGCTCCCTCTGGTTTACATCCCACCTCTGGGGAGGTGCAATCTTTCAGTTACAGATCTACATTTTGATTCACTGTTACCACCAAGTTCAACCTTCTTGGTTCTTGTTAATTAATGTTCATATGCTCTCTCTGTAACCCCCCAATGTCTGTTAAATTGGTCAAAAAGCAGATAGTTATGGTTGGTAAATAAAAGTGTTTGCATTGCTATAGCATGAATAAAGAAGCTGAATCGAAGGTGAAATGTCTACTAGCAGTGGCTTAAATCTAAGTCTATAAGAAACTCTTATCGAAATTGTGACAAAAGAGAGATAAGACTATTAGGTACAGTTCACAGTATTTTTGTGTCCGGTGATTATAGTTTCAGTTGGGTGTTTACCGTAGGCTCCTGTAACTCAGTGCTCATCTAGTGGAGGCTGATTGGGCCATATCATGCATAGGTTTAGTTTTAGGTTGGGGGTGTCCCCCTCAAAGGTTTGAGAGCAGTAAAATAACACCTCCACCTCATATTACCCCTAACCCACCTAATTCATGCTCACAGAATCCTTGTGATTTTGTTTTCTTTTTGTGCTTTCTTTTGGCTGTTTACTTTGGACTTTACTTATATATATATATATAAAACGTTTATTATTGGGTACTTTGGATGGAGGAGGGCGGAGTTGCTGGTTTTCCCACCAAGAAACGCTCAGCTGTCCTGTAGGCTGTTGCATAAAGGCTAAGCTTACAGTGGAACGGGCAAGAGGATGGTAACCTACCCACCATAGGCTGAGAGCTGTTAAAGAGTGTTTCTTTTCTTATTTTGGTCTATTTAACACTTTCAGCATCAATCAGCATCAATTACCACAGGTACAAGGTTATATTGATATACAAGGTTACTTCAAAACTTGTTATACATACTCAGATGAGCCAATTTACATTTAAATTTATGGCATTTAGCAGACGCCCTTATCCAGAGCGACTTACAACTGATTCAAGCAATTGTGGGTTAAGGGTCTTGCTCAAGGATCCAACTGTGGCAGCTTGGCTGAGGTGGGATTTGAACCCTGGACCTTCTGGGCAAGATCAACTGAATGTTCACTATAAAATAATGTGAGGTAGTGCTGGCTTGAATATAATTTAAATTTCAAATATATTCATAGTAAATATATATTCCTATTCAAGGTACAATGTTTAGCGTACTATATACAAATAGTTGATATTCCTTGTCTAGCGTATGATACACAAATCATTTATTTAGCATAAAACACTACTCGTATGCTGCATTAGGTTGGGTGGTGTAAGCAGTGTTTTTTCCCCAAAAAATTAAATAAAACCTACATCACTACTATCATGTGGTACCAACCACTTTTTTTAAATATATATTTTTTATTTTTTTATATAACCCTAAGTAAGGAACGTGAACACCGTTTTGATTTTACAGAAAACACAAGGAACTTCAAAAACTTCAGCTCAAACAGGAGTGCATATTTGGTGCATTTACAAAATGAGCTTCCAGAAGTTCCATCTTAAAGCAAGTGCTATATATATTACCTCTTGGCTAATTAAACCAAAGCCATTACTGCCTGTCATCCAAATTCATTCATAGCACAAAACACGAGTGCTCCCGAAATTTAGCATTGTGTTACTTTATAATGTGAAGAAAGGCTTGGGCAAGGGGCCAGATTTGTTTCCATTTAACTGATGAATTAGCATGAAAGCAGAGGCGTGTCAGGGTGAGATTAATGTCCCACTTTGGCCTGGTATAGATCCAGACAGACTGTTCCGCACCATTATATATCATGACCAGCCATATGTGTATGTCTAAGGAGCCCGGATGTTGTATTAATGTCAAGATAGATCTACATTGTCTCTGATTGAGGATGATGAACTTTCTTAAAGTTCAATAAAGCCAGCATACAAATGACCAAGGACAAAGCCAGAGCAAAGTGGATGCAAACTGTAAATCTTATGTAGTTATGTGCCATGGTTAAGGTCCTCTATAATTAACATGGCTTGCAATAAATTCATGAAGCAAATCTACTCTCAGTAAGTCACACTGGCAAAACCTTTAGGACGTGTGCACATTTTAAACAGCAAAAACCAGATAGCCATTGTATCTTTGAGGGTCAGAATGACACTGGGCTCCTTCATAGCAAAGGAATCACGTGATTCACTCTGAAATCTGGGAATTTCTGCCAAGCTCCTCCTCTTGGACACTTAAGCAAGTCTTTTAACTTTCAAATACAAACCTTAACTTGCTCAGGATTAGAGAGTCTAAACATGAATGCAGTTAATTCAGGTGATTCAGGTATGTGAATCCAGTTTTGGGCTTGCTGTCTTCATTGTGAGACTGGTCAGGATGTGTGGTTTGTTTTTAAATGTGATATGGACACCATGCCTAGAATAATGTAGTTATGTGCTATTTTATTTGGGTTGCAGAGAAAACAGTTTGCAGCATTGAGTTTGGTATGTTCACTCCATGTCCATGTGGCATCTTTGAGATATAGATACAGATTTAGTTTCCTTCTAACTACCAAAAAAAAACATGCCAGTATGTAGACAGCATGTTTGCCCCAGGTGTGTGTGTGTGTGAGTGTGAATAAAATAACCTTGCACTCATACATGCAAGATTTGGCATTATCTTATCAGAATGAGTTTGTCTGTTATGTTGACTAGTATGAAATACAGACCACAATCTGAACTATTCCAAACTACTCTAAACTATTTCTTGGGATAAGTGATAAGCTAATTATGTAATAAAAATGTAGTTGTTCAAAAATATATAATAATTCTACAAGAAATCCATTTACAGGACCATATCTGACGAAGACAAGAGTCAAGGAAAGTAATATAGGCATCGGCATCCTAATTTAATTCGATCTGTGCCATGTATAAACAGACTGGGTTGAATAAAAGTTTTGGTTCAAAGGTTTTTATTAAAATTAAAGATTTTTATTTAATAGTGCCAGTTATTTTTGTATCATTTTAGCTGGCACAGAAATAAACATTAGGTCTGAGGCTTTGCCCAGGTAGACCAAGAGCTGTCCGTGGTTCTGAACATGAATAAACCGTTAAATCAGATTCATTCATCTTCAGTAGCTGAAGATCCTGGTCAATATCAGCAATGGGCCGAATATGTATTGACTAATTTACGGTAAACCTACTTAAGAGCAATTAAGAAAAGATCTGGCATGTTTAGGGAGGTAGCTGGAAAGTGGAATCATGGCAGATGGGTCAATGCCATGTCAAATTTATTTCTGTAGTGCTTTTTACACTGAAACGTTATCTCAAAGCAGCCTGGCAGCTTTACAAAAAACAATAGTGGCAGGGGGAAACTCCCAAAATGATATAAGGCAGAAACCTTGGAAGAACCAACTTTTCAGACCTAGACAATATAAGTAAACATGAATCACAAAATTATAAAATTTTACAGTGTTTACAACAAACAGTTTTGAACAAAATAAATATCTCTCTCTCTCTCTCTCTCTCTCTCT